>PVKN010013210.1:0-20115 GCA_004027915.1 Capromys pilorides | reverse complement strand
ACTCATACCAAAAGCCACACCTTCCAATACTATTACATTGGGTAGAGGTGACATAACAGCATAGAGCATGAATATTACAATATATATTAATATTAGTAATAGCGTAATACATTCAGACAAATTGACAAATTAATCAAAAATCCCTTCAAAATCATGGCAAAACTAATGAAACCTAATAAATATCAGCTCTTTAATTCAAGTACAAATGTGATACATTAGTCTTATTAAAAGCAGATTACATTTCAGACTTTGATGTAATCAATTATTTAATAGGACAGAAAGGTTAATTTCATTTTTAAAATGTGTTCTAAAAGTTGGTTAAAATAAGAATCCTAAAAAAATATGGAGGCATTTAATAATAACAGATTTTCTATGTAATTTAGAGATTTCAAACAAGCCATGCGCTTGGCTGTCCTGCACACACACACACATCTTTTCCACCTTGCCGTGCCGGTCCTCAGCCACCAACTACAGAGGACCCCATTCTCAAGTTGCCCATTTGGCTTCCTGATGACTCTAACTTACTTAGGGTAAGATTGACACCCTTTTCCTTCTATATATGTGTCGCTATTTGACTTGCCTGTACCACGAACATCAAAATTTTATAAGCCAGCGAACAGGTAAATTGAAAATAGAAAGAAAAGTGCTCTAGAAAACTATAAAATAGGAGCTGCATTAGGGAATTCTCAAGATGGCTCCTGAAAAATTTCTCCTCTGCACATCTTTCTGTATCAGTTTATGTCCTT
Source organism: Capromys pilorides (assembly GCA_004027915.1). Classification (NCBI taxonomy): domain Eukaryota; kingdom Metazoa; phylum Chordata; class Mammalia; order Rodentia; family Capromyidae; genus Capromys; species Capromys pilorides. The sequence continues at coordinate 19,369 of PVKN010013210.1, read as the reverse complement.
TTAATTTTAACTAGCTCAAGTGAAACAGAAATAAATGCGCACTTGGAGGAGTACACTCACAGCACTAAATGGTATGCATCTGCTACTTCAAGAAACTAACTCATTCAGCACAGCTTGCTTATCCTTCTAAAACTACTGCCCTGTTCTGTCCCTTTTCTGTCCCTCAACTCTTTCCCTCTTTGACCTGATGTCTTCAACTAAGCTGAATGAAAAGGCTGATCACAGCTCTGTCTCTCTGCATTTTCAACTTCGTTATGTTTACTAGACTCTGTCCTTCTCTTGAAGGAAGCTCTTGTAATAAAGGCCATGAGGAGTCAGGAGCGGACCAAAAAACACCCCGTGTTTAGCATCAGCTACTTCAATACTTTTCATCCTTTTCTCTGGGTTCCATGTCACCCCCCTTCACTCTCTTCCTTATTTTCACATTCTTTACTTCTTCATCACCAGTAAAGGTCAAAATTCAACAGTGTAGACAGTCTACAGTTTCCTCGGCTCTTGTGCGTCTTCAGTACCCCATCTCTCTCCCTAGTTTTATCTTCTGAATGCTGCAGTTTCTCAAACATGCAGCTGCATGAATTTCTGAACACCAGACCCACACTTCCTTGTTGCCTATTCTGTTCAAACACAAGCCACTTGCATTCACCTGGTAGTTTTCTCCAGTCACCCCCACAACTCCTACCCAAATCAGGATCCCAGTCTCTCCTCTTACTTTATAATGAATAGAATTACCATTTCTCCAACTACTTGATGCAGATTTCTGGTGTGTTCTTTCATCATGGGGCTCCTTACATTCCATTGGATTGCACCCCTTCACAGGACCACCGTCCAGCAAGAGCACCCTTGGGTTGCTCAGCACAGCCTACACAGTTACATGGACTGCTGCTCCTTCCCTCCCACATCACCAACTTTCCAACAGTCACCAAACATATTTAGCCTTGTTCTTTCACTTCTCTCTCATCCAATTCCTAGTAAAGCTCATTATCTTTCTCCTGGACTGCAATGAATCAGTTTTCTTAATTAGCTTTGGCCTCACTTGCCACCCCTCCAGGCTCAGAGTAACATTTATAAACATGATTCTGCTGCTTACACTGCTTAACACCTTCTCATAGGCTTGCAAATGATAAAGCACCTGGCTATCGAATGTTCCAGATCTGAATCTTCTTATCTCACTATCACACATTTCTTCCAGGGTCAGGATTGGCCAACCTCCTTCTTTGTCCTAGAGGCACTGTGTTGGGTCTCAACAATGGTCCTGGCCTAGACACACCTAAAGCTTAGAGACCTCTTTGTTACTGATCCCTTCTGAAGCTCCCAAAGCAGAGAGAATCTACTGAGCTTGCCTTCTTCAGCACCTGCCACCCCCCTACCCCCTCACATTATACCATGGGTGAGCTCTGTGGTGACTGCATGCTGCTGTAGTATGGCTCCTGAGTGTTCCCCAACGGCCTTTGCTTTGCCATCTTAATCCCCAGTCTGGGACGCTATTAGGAGATGACAGAACTTTTGAGGGTGGGGCCTAGTGGGAGGAAGTTAGATTACTGGGTGTGTACTCTTGAAGGGGCTCTCAGGACCCAGATGCGTGCTTCTTATACCTCTCCTCTTGCTTCCCAGCTATTCTGAGGTAAAAAGTGTTTCTCTCCGGTGAAAATCCAGTATGAGGTAATGCACAGCACAGGCCCAAAGCAATAGGGTCGAGCACCCAAGGAGCGAGGCGCCTGAAACCATGAGCCAGAATAAATCTTTCCTACTTACAAGTTATTTATCTCAGGTGATTGGTTATAGTAATGAAAGCTGAGTGATGCACAAGTGCCATTTTTTGGATGAAACATACAGATTTTTTTTTACTAATATACCTGCAGAATCCAACACCAAATTTCACATAGGTAGGTTAAACATTGCTACTGTTGATTCAATATGCTGTATCATTTCTTTAGAATCCTAAATATGTGTAACTTAAAAACAATCTGGTATGTGGTGAGTGTCTGTAATCCAAATACCATGGGTGACTGAGGCAAAAGAATCTCAAGTTCAAGCCATAGCTGAGAAATCTGTGAAGATCCTGTCTCTAAAAAGTAAGATGGTATACACACCCCAACACACATCACACGCACACATACACAGACATGTATGCACACATGCACACATATGACACTCAGAAATACAAGCTACGTAAACTAATTTTCCAAACTTTTATCTCAAATGATTAAATTGTCTTTTTGTAAGAATGAACGAATTCCAGAAGACTATCTTTAACAACTAAAAATATTTTAATTCTTAGAAGTTAATTTTCACCATCTTCAAATGTAAGCCTGCAGTAACATTAATATATTTTCTTATGTAGAAAAAAGTGTCACATTTCTGATTAAGATAAAGTGATATCATTTTTCTGTTTCAAAATGTGTTTTCCATTTCAATCTATGAGATTAAATTTTCCAAAGGAAAGAGAATCTTGATTCATATGAGAAAGCCCTCATCATTTATGAGCTTTGTAAATTTTAACATGTTTTCACTGTAGACAGCAGACATGTAATGTGAAGATGACAGAGATGGCTTATTATTGAGGCTCTGTGCTTTTTCATGCCTGAAGGGGACTGTTTGCATTTTCTAATACCTTGGTGCTTGTAGCTCTTTCATAGATCATGTCTCAGATTTCTACCTGATCAAGTACAAAATCACACAATTGCTGAGTACCAGAGTTTAACAGAGAAATAATGTGACGGCTTTAAAATACAATAAAACTTTTCGTAAGCTAGAGTGCTTCATCCTGAACTCTTGTGTCATTTATATGAGGTGATTTATGAGCAAAGGTGAGAGCCCATAATATGTTGGTTAAAGTAAGTATATTGATGCTTGAGTTTGGTTCTAGCATCACTTTAGCTCATCTATTCTAATGGACCGTCTTATATTGTTGCACTTGATAACATACTTTAGTCCATAGCCATCTGTGCAGTAAAGATAGCTTAGCACAGGCTTCAGCTCTGAGTTCAGGGCTATTGGTAATGTGAGGCATAGAGGTACCGGTCCTGTGCTACTCCAGTTGCTCATCAACTACTCAGACCTTATATACAAGATCCCCTAGGAGTAGCAGACCCAAAGATGCAGTGCACACCCTGGAGGGATGGTGTAACAGGGTGATGGCAAGCCGCTCAGACATTCCTTAAGCATGGAAGGTCTGGGTCTGGAACAAAGAAGGGAAGGATTTTGAAAGAGGAGAGTTTTGCACATTTTCAGGAAACTGCTGTGGAGTATGAGCATAGCTAAAGTGAAACTAGGAGGAGGTTCTGTCAGAGAACGGATACAGAGCCCTAGAGGAGTGGGAATACTTCATGGAATTCTATTCAGCCTTTGAATTCCTGCCATTGCTCGCAGCATAGGTGGTGTGGAGGACATTATGGTAAGAGAAACAGGCTAAGCATAAGAACACAAAGATCACATAGGACCACTTCCGTGTGGACCCTGAAAAAGTTGGTGCCTTGCAAATGGAAGGAAGGGGATCCAGAAATGATGGGAGGGAGGAGAGGAGCAGGGAAAGAGAAATGAAAAAAAATGAAATAGGCCTGCACACATGCCAGCTCAAAAGATGGGTATAATTGCTGTGCACTGGAAACAGGTTGAATAAAAATAAACTTTTTAAAACTTACATAAATAGCCACTAGTACAAAGGATGTGAAACAAAAGAAATGGAGATTAGTCTAATCACCAAAGGATGACCAAGAAACAATAGGGAAATACAGGCCATAGGATCAGTAATTATTCTTAGACACATACAGGAAATATACTTTATAGCAAGTGTCTCAGTTACTTTTCTCTCATTGCTGGGACAAATACCCGACACCCAAAATGAATGAAGGAGAGGTTTATTTAGCTCACAGTTACTGGAGGTTTCAGTTCATACACGGCTGGATCCCAGGCAGAGAGATACAGAGAAGAGGGCAGCAGGTCATGGTGGTGCAAAGGAGCCAAGGGAGGAGTAGCAGCAACAAATAGAGACAGACTCTGTCTCTCTTATATTGTATTCAGGCCCTGTGCACCAGGTTGGGAATAGCACTCACACCCATAATCCCAGCAGAACCAAGACCTATAATCCCAGTGGTCACCCATGATCCCAGTGGATCATGAGTTAACCTCAAACTCTAGAAGTCCCCACCCCATGAGTGCAAGAGGCTTCAGGGGCACAAGTAGACACAAATCATAACAGCAAGGAAATCTCCCTTTGTACATTACTTTCTTATCATCTTCAGCTCAGATCCTTTTGGTAAGGAATACTTAACATGAGTTGGGTTCCTAGCGTTGCTTTCATTGACGTGTATACACATGAATGAACTCTTGTCACAGATATGAGCTTTTAACTAAGCTTGCTTTGAGGACACACCTATATATGCAGACGAGGTGCAAGTTGGGACTATTTTTGATATTCCATTTTTTAGTCCTCTTTTTTTATTTTTCATCATTAAGATGGAATAAGCTCTATTTCAATGCCTCTTGGCTTTTTGAGTGCACCTGAGACATCCAGAGCGTGACCAATTATCCAGGATTGGGGGCTGCATGGCGGAGGCAGGTCTGCTGTCCCCCGTGGGCTGTTGCTAACTTTCCTGCCCATCCTGCTGTGCGCAATGAGCTCGTTACTCAGGCCAACTGTGGCCATCTATGCCAGAGGGAAGAGCCATTTCTTAAGTAATAATGCAGGACAGGAATTTGTCTGTTTTTTTTTTCCTCTCAATGTTTTTAACCGATATACAAAAATGTAAAAATGATAAGCACTGGTGGAGCACCATACCATGCTTGCATACATGTACACACATGATGGAGCATTTATGTCAGGTTCAGTATAGCTATTCCATTAAGCAGTTCCCACTATGTTAGCGTGAATACCTTCAGAATATTTTCTTCTAGATTTTAGAGTGGTAGTGAATTTTGTTATGTCAAGGCAACCTGGCATGGCCTAGGTGTGGCTATTCCAGGTATTGAAGAGAAAGTGCTTCTCTCTCTTCAACAATTGCATCGTGCCTGCCCTGAACCTCGCTGGTCATGATGAAAATATTGTGAGGAACTTTTCAGTGAGCAGAATAGATTGATTAGGGGAAAGAAAGGCTCCTGTCTGAGAGGAACAGGAAGGGAGTGCTGAGTGGGTGGTCTCCCAGAATACTGTGAGGTACTTATTGAGTTTTAACTCAAAAATACATATCAATTTATTGAAATTTCTCTTCAAAATTACTCTCCTGGGCTTGTGATAAAGCCTTATCATTACACATTGTGTTGACAAAGAGTGATGAGTCTAACTATTTAAAGTTATCAATAAGGACACAGAGCAGCATTTGAATTTTTAATTTAGGGTCCCCAATTCATTTATAAGCACAGGGAGACTGAAATTTATTGTTAGTTTTTTTTTTTTCATTCATTCACTGACAGTGTATGTACTTGTCATGTATATGTTGATTTTAAAAGTTAATGTGATATATTAAGAGTATTCATTGGTTATTTAAAGAAAAATATATAATCTCTGGGTTGACCATTTGGTTGCTGTTTCTCGTAATGTTTTCAATTATAGTGTAGATGAATCTATGAAAATTTCTACTTTAGGAATCTTTCCCCCAAGATATTTGCAAGAGATAAAAGGAAAAGGGCAAACGAGGTCATTTTCTGTAGGGGATGTTTTCGAGTTCAGGCTGGCACAGCTTGCAGTACCAGGGGTTGAACTCAGGTCTTTGCTCTTGCCTGGCAGGTGCTTAGACCACTGAAGTTTCTCCCCAGCCCTTTGCAGGAGATTTTTAAACACATGTATAAAACCAGAATAAGCAACAGAAAGACTAATTATAATATGTAACTATAGTGTTTAGAAAGATCAAAATACATCTACAATAATTCAGAAAATATAAGTAGAAGATGCAATAAGATAATGTTTGTGTCTTACACATAGTTAGCGATTATCCTAGGTATGGTAGGTCCTCCGAGAATACGTTTTAAAAGTGAACTGAGTGAAATAAAAGACGAAGGATGTGGCATATCACCTTGAACTTATGAGCACAGCCATTTCCCTTATTGTGGCATCTTCTGATTCTAGCGAACACCTTGCGGAAAACTGAATGTTTTTCAAATTTTATATCACAGTCCAGAATTCTTTGAATTTATTAACCAATTCTGAAAAAGAGACTTTTTTTTACTATATAAAATATTATAACATTAACTTCCACAATTCCTAAGAATGCAGAGAAACTGAAGATAATGATGAAAGTCTAAACAGAAAACCACACCTGGCTGGATAGTAAGAAAGTAGCCCACACACTGGAATAACTTGCCTACTCCATAACGAGATAAAGTAAGAGCAGTATCTCAGTTTAAACCTCCTAGGAAATCTCAAAGTTTGATGACACTGAGTGGATATGAAAGGCAAAACTATTAAATGCCTTTGGTCTATGAGAATATTAGTTGGTAGATTATGAGAAGGTTGCTTATCTTGTCCCTCACTATGGACCCTGGCTTAGACAAATTTGATTTTCCCTCAGATAAAGTAAAAAGGTTTGGTCTAATTCCATGGAATGAATCCCCATCAAAAGATGCCATCATGACCCCTGCCTCCTCGGCCCTGATGTGGAGTCCCTCTCCACAGTTCTCCTGACGCACCTGAAATGTTCTGGAATGTTCCCTATCTCATTATCTTCAGAGATCTTTCTGTCTTTCTTGGAAAGATCTTCTTCACTATGATTCTGCTTCCCAGAGCTCCTGTGGCAAGTGCTGAGGACACTTTGGCTGGCACAACCAAGAGGAGAGACTCTAAGAACACCCCCTTGTTGGAGGCCGGTGATGTCACCTGACACCCTGAAGTGCACAGTTGATTGTCCACACAGTCACCATGACTGTCTGGCCCAGGACATCCAGAGTACTAAGTCTGAATAACTCCACAGTGGACCAACAGCCTCTTGTGGACACAAGTGGTGGCCTCCAAACTTTTGCCCTTGGCAGCCATTCCAGGATTTAAGACAGAGTTGAAACACAAGTGTATTTGATTAAACAAACTACCTACTCCATGGGTGGGTTTGTTTGTTTATTTATTTATTTGGTACAGAGTGTCACTACAGCTTGGACTTGCAGTGATTGTCCTGTTTTCGGCTTCCCTGGCATTAGGAATATGGCCGTGGTCTCAGCAGCTGGCTCATCATGCCTGCAGGGTAGCGCCAGGGATCGAATCCCCACCCCTGTGCTTGCCTAAGCAGGTGCTCAGTCCACTGAGCTATCTCAACAGCCCTTTGTGGGTTTATTAATGACAGTGGAATGCGGCAATGATTTTCCCTCATTCTTTGACTCCCCTCACAGGACCTGCTGCCACAGTCACACATAACTTCCATCTCAAATGAATTGCATGGAAGCTCATTGATAATTCTCAGTTACTAGTCTGCATAATGCTGTCATCCTATCAGGACATCTGCTAATATTAGCATTCTAGCAACTGACAGGGAACTACTTGTGACATGCAGGTGAATTTGGGTTGCAACACTGTTAGAGCAATCTTATAATCAAATAAAATATTGACTCCTCATACAGCTTGAAATATAAGCTACAAAATGCTGAACTCAAGATACATCCATAAAGGAAAGCAATCTAGTTATTTAATAGGCTTATTCAAAATTGATACCTAAAGTTCCATAATTTCTTTATCAAAGTTTTTTTCAGGGCAATAAATATATTAAATATAAAAATAGGTATTAAAAATCGCTTCCATATTTTCTTACAGAGGAAGGTAAGAACATATCTGAAACACAAAATGTGAAGTGGAAAGTTTCTTTTTACATGCAGAACTTCCAGCCATTTTTTCAAACTAAGATGTTTTTCTACAAGCTTTCCTTTCACTGCATGGTAAGTGGTAACAGCTTTCCTAATGGCTTGAAAGCAATCTTTGTGGCTCAATTATTCAATGATTGATTTTACTGGGATAATGACATGAATGCCAGGGCCACTAGTTACCCATCAACTCTGATTATTTTCCAATGTCCAGGTTCCTTTCAGTAACACTCATTTAGAAGCCGACAACCCTTTGTACTCTCATGACTGCCTGAGTACTTTACTACTGTCAGAAGCAGTCTCCTGTCATGGAATAAATGTGGCAGATCACAGGAGCCAGTTTTATGGGTGGGAAGGGACATGAAACATGATAAAATATCTTAAAATCTTGAAGACCAATTCCCCATAGAAGTTTTCTTTCTCACTTATTTTGCAGAGACAATACCTTGAGAATTATATTGGATTTCCCAAGAAAGATCTTTTAACTAGAATCATCTGCAGGCTGAGGTACACAGACTAGATCAGCCTAGTGGATCTAGGTTACAGAGACGTGACTTGGGCAACTGTAATACATACTTCAGCTCTATCTCGCAGACTCTTAGCAAAGTTGGGAAGAGATTCAAAGGGACCCTGGCAGAGGGAGGAAGGACAGATCAAGCACACGGGAGAGGGTGTATTGGGGTTTGTCTTAGTTATTCTTCTTTTATTGCTGGGACAAATACCTGACACTCCAAATGAGGGAAGGAAAGGCTTATTTAGCTCACAGTTGCTGGAGATTTCAGTCCATACTCAGCTGGCCCAAGGCTGAATGGAACAGGGCAGAAAGCTACCAGTTCATGATAACAGAACAGCAACAATTGCTACAGAGGCAACTGACCAACCAGGGCAACAGAGCTACAGAGAGAGTTTGTCTCCCTGTCTCTCTTATATTACATTCAGGCTTTCTGCCTTAGGCTGTCTGCCTCAGGCCACACCTATAATCTCAGCAGTACTAAAATCCATAATCCCAGCAGTGCTAAAACACATAATCCCAGTGGATCATAAGTTAGTCTCAAGCTCCAGAAGTCCCCACCCAATGACTGCATGAGGCTTTGGGGAACAACTAGACACAAATTGTAACAGGTTCCTTAGAAAGCATGTGCCTGTGTGCGCAGCTGCGCTCCCCTACAGAAAGTAAGAACTTCATTTTAATTGTAGAAAAAAAAAAAGAAGAAGAAGGGTTAAATTAGACCACATTCACTGCAGGCAGGCTCAGAGTGAATTCAACTCCTTGTTTCCACCAGCTGAAGTGTGAGGGCTGCAGAGATGACCTACCCTGGCCCTCCTCCTTCAATGTGTTTTAGAGTTAGACAGAAATGGAGACATTTGGGGAAAAAGCTAGAACTACATGAACTTGAGCTCTCTCGTGTCATCTCCAGCCTCCTGGACAAGGCACGACAGAGTTTCCTCTAAGACTCAGCAGTGGTTTCGTGGGAACAGAAGCCACAGGCTACATCTCAGCAAGAGTTTCGGGCAGCCAGCGAGTTTCAGGTTAGAGTTGCCTTACAGCTGCAGACCAGGGCAAGATGGCTTCTCAGAGATGGCACTGGGAGGAGGCGGGCTTGTGAGGACAGTGCTTGCCCTGGAATTATCTGCGACAGCATGAACCTGGTGACCACTGAGGCCATGCCTGAGGCCAAGGTCAAAGTAGATGCAGCACAGACTGCACGGCTAAGCAAAAGCTTGGCTAGGGTAAAGCAGAACACGGTGTAAGACTTGAAGTAACACAGCACGTTCGTCTGCTCATGTGAATCTGGAGGTCTCAGCCTTAATCCCTCCTCTTTCAGTTCAGCCTGACAGCAAAACTTTAGGGGACAGGCCCAGGGACCATTAATGAGCAGTGCCCCACACCCCAGCACTTATCAAACTATCACATGCACAGGAATCATGAGGGCCTTACGATGTGGTATGACTCAGTCAGTGAAGAAAGCTTTAAGAAGTGGTTTTGTGGCAAGGTATTTGTCATTGCCATAACAAAGTGCCTGAGACAAACTAAGGGACACAAGGTTTCAGGCCATAGCTAGCCGGCTCCACTGCTCTCTGGTCTTTCTGGGGACAGAAATATACACTAGGAAGGTGGGGTAGAAGAAGCTGCATCCTTCATGGCAGCCAGGAGGTGGAGAGGGAAGAGTCTGAGCATAAGAGGGAGAGGACACGGAGCCCAAGCTCACATCCTGTGACCCATCCTCTCAGAGGGGTCTCTACCTCATGTTTCCACTACATTCCAATGAGGTCATAATCTTATGACCTCATCAGTAGACCACTCTACTGGTCAAGCTAGGACCCTCGCCACCCAATTGCTTCCTCAGATCCCATCAGCAACCAAGCTTTCAAAACAGTGAGATGTGTGGGACAGATCATATTCAAACCATCAATTTTCATCAATGGAAATGCAGGTCCAAGCTTTAGCTTCATGACAATAAGTATTTTATACCCCCGCTTAGGGATACAAGGACACACAGATGTACCAAGAAAAAAAGTGCATGCTTGTACTCTGATCAGAGTAAAATAATTCGTTGTGGGACACAATGTAGCCCAACACTGCGGCAGCCGATTACTCCCCACGCTTCCTATTTATGGAGCAGATGGCAATCACAGCCCCTCTCCCAAGCACTCTGCACTCACTGAAGCAAATCAGTCCACCAGATCACATCCAGATGGGTGGCTCAGTGGAGGCCCTGGGCTGTCCTTGTGAAACTCGCCAAGTTAAAATGCGATATAAAAAAGAGGAAGCCCACTCTGGCCCCACAGGGCTCACCTATTTGTGCAAGCAGCGTCAACATCCTGCTGGGAAAATATAAGCCAAAGGGTCAAGGCTTGACCCTGATCATAGAGGAATGAGCTCACCGGGGTCGTAAAACTCTAAGCGCGCAGCTATTACTTTCACACCAAGCCAGACAAGTTCTTAATTCCCTAAGCAATTTGCATGTTTCTTCATTGAAATACCCCGCGTGGTTGTCAAGGATCAGATTTGCTAAAAGTGTGTATTTTGCATTCCTTTTAGCTCCAAATTAGAAACATATGCTCCCCGCCTCCACATCCGACAAGTTCAGCATAAATTGTTTCCTTTGTTCTATTCAGAGAAGGTATCATTGCAAACTCCACTGCCAAAACTTAAAACATGCACGACCTAATTTATTGATTAATTTCTTTACCAACTAGCAAATGAGCTCAATTAACTGAAATGCAGGGGTGCATCCCAGTGCTGTTTCAGTGAGTCCTTCAGGTAGGAGATGCTAATGACATCATTAAGGTTGTGGAGGCGACAGGTAGCATGTGGTAGAGCTGCCAGCTCCCAGTGTGAAGTGGGGACTTTTGATAGGATCTGGAAATATTCATTTCTGGGGTTCTTCCGTTAATAAAGCTATGCCTATAGCCAAGAATAATTATCTTGTGAAGGCAGTGTCCAGGATGGCCATGGAAATATATATAAAGTATGGCATGAAATCTCCTTCATTTCAGACAGTGGGCATTGGACATTTAAGCGTGCTGCCAGCTATTTTTCTATAGGGGAGGGAAGCCAGGAACAGGGCAGATCATCACAAGATTCAGATGTCATATTGTATTGTCACCTTAATGTAAGAACCTGAAAGAATAAATAGGATCCGAAAGATATAATGGATACTGTGAAAGGATAAGAACCTGCTCCAAGGGCAGGAACAACTGGAATGAGAAAGGAGAAAGGAAGGAAGTGAAAAAGAATTCTCACTATGTATAGTGTTTATACATAGAATAGCTTGGATTATTGTACTGCTGATTTCTGCTGATCTACTGAAAGGACCAGTCAAATGCTTGCGTTTTTTCTCCCTTCATTTTAACTTTTCGACTACTCTTCATGCTTATACCTGGATAACTAATTTGAAGACAACAGTATACAATATAACAACCATCGTTGCATTCCTATCATCTGGTGTAGTGATATTCTGCCCCACTTCTAATGTTTTTTATCTTTATACTTTTTTTGCATTCTCATTAAGAATTAAAAAAATATTTGAAGATTGAGATGTCATTAAGAGGCCTTTATTAAGACATGAGGCCACATCCTGCTCCCTACATGACGCCGCAGGTCAGCAGTTGTCTTTGAAGACATCTGGAGCTCAGATGGAGAAAGGCAGAAGCAGCCCAGTGACAGCTACTGCGCATGAGCTGAGAGAGAGGGTGAAGCCACGTGGGAACCAAGTGCTCTGTCCCCGTGTGTTGCCTCTCTCTCTCTCTCTCTCTCTCTCTCTCTCTCTTTCTGTCCCACTCTCATTTATCCATTTATAATTTCTCTAGTTTTTTCACAAAAACTATTTTCAGAAAAATAGCGCTAATTTTAGTCTATCTTTGCAGTACACAAGTTCCTGTTCCTTGAGCAAACCCAGCACACAACTGTCACACACACACACACACACACACACACACATCTCCCTGCAACACCCCTCTCCACTTCTTAATCCCCTTTGCATTTGAAACTATGTCTATATCTTAATTTCACATGTAAGTGGAGGCTTAGAAGGATGGCACTGCTTTCCTAAGACTGTCCAATTAACGGCAGAGCTTGAACTTTAAACAAGAAATAAAATGAGAATCAGACAGAAAAGAAAGGTAAGCTGGAAAGAGAAACAGTACCCAACACACAAGAAGTACTTGACCAATAATGTTAACTGATGAATTTGGAATCCTCGTGCCTCGGCCTCCCAGAGCTTTAGGATCAGAGGCACAGCCAAGATAATTATTCTTGGCTACAGGCAAAGCCTTATTGAAAGAGGAAACCTAGAAATGAAAAATTCTAGCCAATGGTGCGGCTTCCACAGTGAATTCTGTACTCCGGACATCTGTTCACCTCATGAGGCCATGGTTTCTGGGGAAGGCTTCCTCCTACTGTTGTGGCACAAAGGAGTTGTCATTGTCATGTGACAGAGGCCAGGTATTTGCTTCAACAGTGCACGCTGCCCAGCACTGTGCCAGGAGGAGACGACAGCAGGGACTGTGGACCACAGTGGTGCAGGCCCCATCCTGCGTCTGCAACGCGACAGGCCTCTGCCACAGGACCCATCCTCACCACGGACCTGTCAGGTGCAGACAGCCATGCAGGGTGCCAGAGCTGGTGCCAGGGCACAACAGCAGCCCAGCCCCCACCCCCAGAGCTTCTGTCCCATCCACGCCTACGCCACGCTATTTCAGAGCAGGGGACCAAATTTTGTTAAACACAACATTCAGTAGTTCCTGATATGGTCAGGACCTGCTCCCTGTTGGTTTCTAACCTGTGACCTTCCACTTGAATATTAACATCAATAGTCACAATCACTGCAAATTTTTCAGAATGAAATGACACCAAAAATCTTTAGAACTTGCCATAGTGTAGTTGAAATATTCTGGTTGAAAATAAGAGACTACTATGTGGAGTTACGTTGCATATTTCAAAGGCAGCTCTAACATTTAATAGGGATAGGACCTCAGGTGAATTAGTTAAGCCTCAGCCCCTGAGGCTTGCACTGGTAAGACAGAAGGAACAGCGACGCGGATTTCAAAGGCTCAGAGCAAAGGCTTACTTAGTTAATTTTATGAATTCCTTAGAACTTTGTCTTGGACTTCAGACACAGAACAAGTGCTTTTCAGTTTTGATCTCTGAATCACTGCCTTCTGAGTCACAAAAACACTCAGGATACATCTCTCATAGAAGAATGAAAGAACGAGGGAATCTAGAATTTCAATGTGGATAAAAGTGGGTCGACAATGACAGGTTGAGCAAAAGAGGAGGTGGCTCAAAGAAAGTAAAAAGGTAGTGTGTGTGCGTATGTGTGCGTGTGTGTGTACCTGAGTGTGTGCATGTGCACATGTGTGTGTTTGTGTGTGTGCGCACATATGCATGTGTATGTGTGTGCATGTGAAGAAAGAAACAAAAATGTAAGTTTCAGAGTTGAGCAGGAGAAGAACAAGGTGGAGAAGGCTGTGGTTGACCGTCTCTGACTAAATTTCCATTTCCACTGCAATGAAACAAACTTCCACACAGACAGCGAGGATACTAAGGTCAGCCTTCTAGTTGTCCCGTCCTTTGATAGGCAAGAGCTGAAATATGGCACAACTGCACCATGGGATATCATTTCATAAAAATATGTAACATACCACTGATGTAGACAACCACACCTGGATAAATCTCTGGGGAATTACAAAGTGTGATTTAAAAAAAAAAAAAAGCTAGAGTGAATATTTAAATTTAAGAAAGTTATGGCAGGAGAAGGTGCTTTGCCACTGGTTTCTTTCCAAATCCTCTGCCTTTCTTGAGACACTCTCAGCCCCTTGTTCCTACCGCTTTCTGAAGCATCCCCGGAAGTCCTCTCTGTGAGTGTCCCTGGTTGTGCAGTTATGGAGGCCGCAGTGTTCTCACTTGGTTGAACATGTTCATTTTTTATGTTCGCTTTGATTTTGGAGAAGAGTCAGAAGTCACACAGTGCCCAGCCTGGTCAACGAGGAGCCTAAAGGGGCAGCATCGAGTTTTATTTGACAGAAATTGTGGTGAGCATCTTAAATCAGATCAGCCCATGATACCAGCCAGGCAAAGGCAGTCATGAGAGAGAACTTCTATAATGGCTCCAGACAGTGGCAGGTGAAACTAGACAAGAGCCCTCAGCATGAGGGGCCTAAGGGAGAGAAGTTAGAGGCAAATCTCCTACTGTAAAAATTTATTTAAAAATAGCATTCGCTGTATGTTTTTATTGCACCTTTTGTGTGAAGGGAGAAAGACACAGTGAGTGCCCAGTTCTTCATACCAAATGGTTCCACTTCTATAGCATTCTGAAAAGGAAAAAAAAAGAGACAGAAATGGAGAACAGGACTAATCAGGCTTTGGGGGCAGGAAGCAAGTGTTCAGGGTTGGAAGGGGACATTGTGGGAGATCTCGTGACCCTTCTCGATATTGCCCGAGTCAAGGGCCTGCCCTCATTATCGCAGTGCGCTCAGGCAGGGAGATCGCTTCCCTAAAGAGGCACAGTTTAAAATAAGCTTAGCAGAAAATCACCGATGAGGCATCTTGCAAAGCAAAGCCAAGTTAGGATTCTGCAACAGTGCCTGTTTACATTATACATCCTTTTTTGAATGCTTACCTTTTTATTAAGTAAAGACTGAATGAATTAAGTTGAGTATGTTACTGATTATTTTTTGGCTTCGGGTTTACAGAGCATCTTCAGTAAAAATAAAGCTATTAGCTGTTTAGGAAGATAAGCCATTTGTCCATTAAAACATTTAATTATTGAAAATAGATGCATACCACATAGTCTCCTAGAGGTGAGAGATAAAGACATTCTAAATCCCTCTTCTGCTCTTTTCGGGAAGCTCCGGTAAATTAATTATGCCAGAAGCCATAGCAGCCTAAGTCCTCTTCTCATTACTCTGTTTTCCCACTGTCTTTTGTGGTTGTCACTGAAAGACCTTGAAACCTAAAGGAGCCGCTAATTAGTTTGCACCTGTAGCCTTTTCTGTTCAAAGCGCTCCATGATGTTTGGACTCTGGAACCCTATTGATGCACAGGCTGGTTCAGCTCACACAGAATCAATAAAAGTCTAAGAACAAAGGCTTTTGTGCTCAGTGTAAAGGTGGAAAAATAATAATGTCACCGTTAAACAAATGGTTCAAGGCCAATGTGGTCATACTATTATTTATGCTAACAATGCAGTGTAAAATGCATATTAATATATACAAATAAGGAACCTGATTAAATAGGCTTATGCTACAATGAGCAAACACAGGAAAGTCTGTCACATCATGCACAAGAAGATAGCTTGTAAGCTGTGGATGCTGATTCACAGAGGAACGGGGTAAGAAAGAAAGCTGCCCTCTGCTCTGTGTACTAACTGTGAAAACTAAAATGTTAATAAGCTGAGTCTATAAATTGTAAGCAAAGTATTAGCAATCTGCATCTGCAAGGTGAAAATAAACAGAAATTAAATTGTGTATAGGGCCGGCGAGATGGCTCAGTGGTCTAAAGCACCTGCTTAGGAAAGCTTAGGCAAGCAAAGGGACTGCAATTCAATCCCCGGCACCACATGCTGGGCCAGCTCCACTCCCAGTGAGGCTGAAGTGGCCACAATAAATAATACATAAATAAATAAATAATAAATAGATAAATCATATATGATCAATTTGGACTTTTCCTAAGAATTTAGGTTTGGTTTAAGAGCTTTAAAATTGTAAAGCAGACACAAGCACACATACATGTCTGCACAGATAAAGGGGCACATGCATAAGCACATACTCATAAACAGGCGCCCATCCATGACACATGGACAGATACCCACGATTACATGCATGTCATTATCTCATGCCTTACAGTCAATAAGTAGTTTAAATAGAATGATGTAAGCTTTATAGAAAGGACAATATCTTTAAAAATGTGTTAAATTCTAAAGACAATATATCTAATAAAATATCTCATTCGGAAAAACATAGGCAAGCAACATCATTCATGCAACATTTGCAATACAAATGTATATATGTTTGTATATGTATGGATGTTGCTATTTATGAAGTATAACCAGGAAATGTTGGAATTCAAGCACGTGAGAGTCCAGAATGCATGGGCACTAACCACCCCCAACACCTGCCCTTCAATCCTAACACCCTCATCCTGTTGTCCTTGCCGCTGTCTGTGGTACTTCTGCCGAGGCTCTTTCCGGGTTGCCTTTAGTTGCCTAGTCACAGCTGCCTTGCCTTCTTGAGTCAATGCACAGCCTTTCTCTTTCACGTGGAGAGGAGCTGGAATTCACGGAGCCCAATCTGGGCAGTGACATGGACTCAGAGCCCCTGCAGTGTTTGCAGGAGGCTGCCCTCCCCTGGAATGGCACTGGGCAGAGTATTCACTGATGTTTTCTTATTTTTTTATCACACCCCTTGAAGGCTGCTCACAGAAGAGGACTTCTGGACCTGCTTTGGAAAGTGGCCAGAACAATGGGCTATTATGTGTTTAATACTAGGGGGAGTGCTTGCAGGGGGATTTTCACCATAGCTCTTGTGCACAAATTTACAAATATGCATATGCAAATACAGAAATGCATAAGTATAATTCGCATACACCCTAGGAATACTGTCTTCAAATATCTTGGGAGGTAGCCATCGCAGTTTGCATTTTCAGGAGTCTGGAATCTGAGAGCAGGCTGGCCCACAGGATAGATCCGGCATCAAGACCACCAACCTGGTTGTAGGGTAGTCCACTCATGTCTTCCAGATGATTGATATAATTTAAGTTCAGCTGGATATACAGCTCAGCTGCACAGATGCTTGCCTGGCAAGTGCAAGTTCAAAAGTATAATAAGACATTTTCACTTCTTTCCCCTTTAAATACAGTTTTACATTTCATAAGGAGAAATGTAATTTGTAGATCAAAAGATAAGCATATTCTTCATGTTGACAAATACAGACACATTGTCCTTGGAAGCCCGGACCAGTGTATCTTTTTAAGAATGACTATCTGTCTCCTCACATTGTCAACAAAACTAGATATGTAAATCTTATGGTTTGCATTTTGCAGATCATGTGGGAGAAGTGATACCTCATGCCTGAGCTTCAGACAGCGCGTCCTCAGGCAGCAGCTTGGATCCGCTCATAGCTTGAGATCTGGAGTTCCGCTTTCTCTGCATTTCATTTTCATCCTCGGTCCCCCTGGCCTATCAGATTTTTATGGCTTTAAAAATCTCTTTGTGTTTCTAACACACTGTGTATATTAATCCTTTTCCTTTATGCATGCTGCAAACATTTTCAAAGTCTTTTTCTCACATTTCGATTTTGGGGTGACTCTGTCACACCTTAACATGCTTTTATGCTGTCAATTTTCTTGCTCCCTTCAGGATTTTACTGTGACAGGGAGAGTTCTCGTTTGCATAGTGGTTTCAGAGATCTTTTCTGACTCAAGGCCCCAGATGAATGCCTTTCATTATCTTATGTTTACAGCTTGTTTTTGTTTCATGTTTATCACTTAGGTATTTGTGGAATTTATACTCGTGATTCTTTCCTTCATTACTGATTTGAAATACTCTCTTGACTATAAATGTCTTCACTTTTCTGATAAGATATTTTTGTATTCTTTTTAAATATTGTCTCATGCATTTCAGAGACTCACTTGGCCATTTTTTTCTTTTCTTTCTTTTATCATGTATTTGCTTGTCGCAGGGTCTCATTGTGCAGCTCAGACCAGTGGTGATCCTCCTGCTTTCAGCCTGCCCAGTGCTGGTATTCCAGGTATGAATCACACCCAGACTCTGGCCAGCTCAGCCCATCCTGGGGATGGGGCTGGCATGGCATGTGGTACCCGGATTGAACATTGTGCTTGCCTAAGCTTGCCTAAGTAAGTGCTTTAGCCTGCTGAGCTATCTCGCCGGCTCAACCTGTCCGTTTCTCTGTCAAGGTGATAGTATGTTAGTTACATTGCATGGATATAATATATGTTGCTACTTGATATGGCAAGTCCCCCTGTTATAATTTACATGTGTCATTACTATTGTAGGGTTTTCCCAGATGGTTCCTTAATTATATTGCCACAATAAATGAAAGAGATTCTTGGGAAAAATTAAGCAAAATTATTGATCTTATAATCATGGTGGCATAATTTTTTTTTTCACACTTGAAGCTTTCCCAGGGGAAGACCAAATATCTCTCCATCTGTTCTTAGTGCAAAGAACTTCCACATTGTTTAGTATTTTTAGCAAAACTATCTCAACACTTCCAGTCTGCACTTTCTTTTAGATATTTTCTGGCATGTAGATAGCTATGGTTCTAGGCTTGTTTTCTGTTGGTATTACATCAAGGCATGGGCACACGAATTTAATTCTTTCATGATTCTGCTCACACACTAAATTGGAAGAGAATCAAATCACATTTCCCCACAAGGGGACCGTGGGTCCTAACCACTGAATCAGACTCAGTGCTTGTCCGATTTAGTTGGCTACCAAAATCATGGAAATAACTAAGTTCATAAACCAGGTACCATGGTGCCGGAATCATCATTTATTACACAGCTTTTGCTCCTCTCATCGGCAGTTGCAGACCATAGTTTGCATCCTCTGGGCGATTATCCAACCCACTGCTGTAGGTCACAGGCACTTGACTATGGATGGCTCTACCGAAATGTGGGTAGGAAGTCTCCCGTTACTCTCTGCTAAATTACAGACCACGAATTTCAAACAGATGTGGCTTAGACCAAAGCTTAAAGATAAGAGGCCACTGCATGGGCACCAAAGCCATTTCATTTCCTCTTGAAATTAGCAGCTAATTGGAAAAATGTTGTATTCTTTGGTCACATATTGGCCCTCCGTAGGCCTCAGAGGAGATCCCGCAGTATTCTTAACTTACATTAATTTTCTTGTGAGAATACTGCACCATAAGCAGTCATTTTACACTTGATCTTTCTTTCTTCAGTAGTGTTAAAAGGCTTTGACTCACATTGTTGTTCATTTTTTTTTCTTTTCTAAAGAATACAGCATGCCAAAAAAATAGAAATGATGAAAAATTTCATTAAAGTAATAGGAATTTCACAGTGGTTGTTGCACCATATATTACCTTCAAATTAGTTGTGCAGGTTACC
>PVKN010013209.1:0-20116 GCA_004027915.1 Capromys pilorides | reverse complement strand
GGGCCATAGCTATGAACTCAAATGGATCCAAGCTGGGTTATTCTAACTCTTGCTTTGGAAAACTGCTAAATCTGTGGGGCATGTTGCCTCCCTCAAACCTCTGAATGCACTGTTCTGTGTCAGATATGGCCCCAAATAGGAAGGTTCTTTCTTATAATGTTGACTGTAGTACTGTAATATCATAGTTCTTTATAGAAGACATAAAAATAGGTGTAAATAAGAGAATAAAACTATCATACGTAATATCATCACCTAGAAATGATCACATTTCATATTTGGGAATTCCTTTCTAGTCCTTTCCTATGTGTCTATTTCCACATAGTTGAAATCATATTATATAGTATCTATATAAAATTATATAAATGTTATCTTCTAACCTGTTCTTACGTCTAATATTTTCCCATAAGCACTTCTCTATATCATCAAGATTATTTATAGATATCATCGTCAGTGACAGAAGGACTACCCCTCGAGGTAACAGATTATTTCTAGTTTTTCATGCCTGGTTGAACATGTTTAAGCAAACAATCTTTCTCATAATTCTGGATTAGACTTTTGGTGCAAATCCTCAGCAGAGAAATTTCTGAGTCAATAGCTGTTAGAATTTTTACAGTCCTTGACCCATTAGCTGGCTTTAGTCCATGACCTTGTGAGTTGCTAAGAAATAAACTCAGAGCCACCTTACTCACAGGTTTTCTCTGTACAAACTTTTGTTTGTTATGAAGTTAAATACTGAGATCACAATAAAATAGGGAGACACATTTTATATTAATTTCACTACAAATGGGATTTAAAAATATTTCACATAGGGGCATATGAAAACTGGAAGGAATGTGATTAAGCAATATTTCAGATGACCCACAATCACTTTCCTAATAATAGAGAAGAGTCATTGAGATTTGTATCTCTAATTATTTTTCAGACTTTCCTTCTCAAAGCCATGAATCTGAACCTGAGTCAGCAGCCTCAACAGCCAGAATTGGAAACCGTGAACTCTATTTCTGCGTTTCCCATGTAGAATGTGAACTTGGAATATCAGCTGCTCAGAATCCATTTATATAATAAATATTTTAAAATATCTGTCTTCTCGGTGAACCTTTCCGATTCCTCCAGGCAG
Source organism: Capromys pilorides (assembly GCA_004027915.1). Lineage (NCBI taxonomy): Eukaryota > Metazoa > Chordata > Mammalia > Rodentia > Capromyidae > Capromys > Capromys pilorides. The sequence continues at coordinate 18,999 of PVKN010013209.1, read as the reverse complement.
AATTAATCACCCTTCCTTCCATAGCTCGTCACCTGTGCCACCTTTAACACTTGCTTTGGTTTTCATGACAGTTGAGTTATTTGTTCAAGTCTCCCATTAGGCTAGAAGCTTGTGAAAGGTGAAACCTAGTGTGGTTCCCTAAACTTAGTACAGCTATCAACCTATAGTAGGCACAGGCCAGATGTGACCACTTTAAATTTTCCCTGCTGAGCAAGGAGGGTGGAGGTGGGGAGTGCTGCTTTGCTGTGAGGCTGACATGGAGGAAAGGTGAAAAGAGAAATTGACAGAGGCTTGATGCTGGCCACAGAGCAATCGTCAGAAAAAAAAAAAAAAAAAAAAAAAAAGAGACGATATCTAAAACTTGTGTGGTTCTAAAACAAAAGAGACATTCTTTCATTATTTCACAGACATTTATGAAGTACCCAGGTTCTGATCACTGTGCTGGGTGATGGGATCCAGAGTAGAATAAGAAGCTTTCTCTGCCTTTAGGCAAACCAGCAAAGATATGGAGAGGCTTCAGTGAGTCTATTACAAAAGCTATCGATGGATGAGGAAAGTTAAGCATGTAAAACCATATAGGACAGGGATAGAGGCTGGTCTACTAATCAGAGGTGACCACCATCATCCATCACTGACAAGCCATTCAAGATTCTTTCAGGCAATCATGGGTTCCTGCCACCTGCCCTGCAGAGGCCACCCACTCGCTCATTTCCTCTTGGGAGAACCTTTGAGTGCATGTAGACCTTCGGAATCTGCTGAGGCTCACTGCTCATTTCCTTGGAGACTCTCACATGTGCGTGTGGCGCTTTGCCATGAAAAAAGGTATTGCTTCTCATTGAATGGATATTAAAAAATATGCTCCACCTAATTGAGGAAAACAGTTAAGACCAAAGGATAAAGATATATTAAGGAAAAGCATGGAATGGTGGGAATTTTAGAGTAACACAGGCTGGCTCAAATCCTCTTTGTTCTGGTCATAATCCTATACCCTTGACAAAGTGCTTAACTTGCTGAGGCTCAGTGTTCTCTGCTCTATTTAATAAGGCCAATGATAGTTGCTTCTTATACAAGAAAGAAGTAGGAAACCAAGGAAGAGCACATGTAGGCTGACATGGGTTTCACAGGACCTGTGTGATATGTGAGAGAAGGGGGACAGAGCCTTCGTGTGGGTGAGTGGGTGTGGGGAGAGAATGAATGCAGCGCTAAGCGTCCGTCTTCATCCCTGGTATCCAGAAGTAGCTGTGAGCCCAGGGGATTCTATTTCCCTCCAATGACCTCAGACTTCCCACAAGTACAGTAACTGCTGGAACGGGCGACACTTGGGTTCCTCTCAGTTCTGAAATTTCATCAGACTCCTTTGCTCACTCCTTTACAGTGTGCAAGGTAAAGGGACAGGGAGTGAAGAAGGACGTGAAGGTGGTATCCTAGCACAGCTCATGCGGGACTTCACACCTCAAGGTTAGGAAAACCCAGTCTGGCTCATCACGCAGAATAATTAGTACTTATGAAAGTTCTTGTCACAAGCTGGTGTTTCATAAACAACAAACACAGATCTACCTCCTATTTTGACAATGCTGCATAGCACATTCATTAAATATTGAAATAACCAATAAAGTCATTTTTCCATTCAACAGTGGTTTTTTTTCTATTTATCTCTTCATGCATTTATCCATCCAGCTGATAACTTTTTTCTCTTTCTTTCTTCTTTTGCAGAGCTAGGAATGAAACCCTGGGCCCTGTGCATGCTAGGCAGGTGTTCCACCACTGCGTGCAACTGTCCCTTGTCCAGTTGATTTCTTTACCTAGGCAGAGCATCTGTTAAGAAGTGTAGAGGTGTTATTTATCTTCTAGGAATTAGCATTCCAGGTCTGCCTTCTTGGCCAAGAGGTGGCTGTCATCTCCCCATGATTTTACACCATCTTCTTTCCATGTATGCCTGTCCAACTTATCTTTCCTCATAAGGACATTAGTCATATTGAATCAGACTGCTGGAATAACATCACTTAATTTGCTTCTCTCTATAATGACCCTATCTCCAAATAAGGTCATGCTCTGAGTTGAACCTAACCTGCTGGGGGTTAGGATTTCAACATAGGTATTTTGGGGCAAGGACTGGAATGACACATCTCATAACTTAGGCAATTTATTCATTGGCTCATTCATTCTTCTGATTGGAATTGAGTACCTAGACTCCAGTACTGAGCTGCGTACTGGAATGACAAAGCAACTATAGAGCCATGGGAGACTTCACGTCTGGTAGAAGCACCATTTGCATGAACAGATCAGTGAAATGCAAGTGGAAAGCTGGAGGTGAACACAGAGCCGATGGGGCTCGCTGGAAGTGTTCAGGGCAGGGTTCCAAAGCTTCCACAAAGAGGTAGAGCTGGGGTCAAGGGTGTAAGATTGAGCAGAGATGGACATGGGCAGATGGGAAGAGAGGGATGCCTAGATTATGGGCAAGGAAAACTGAAGTGCAGTTGAATGGGAGCATGGGAATAAAGAACATTCTTGAAGGAATTCAAGTAATGTGGAAGGAGCATAAGGTGTGTACAAGAGAAAAAAGCAGAGCAAAAAGGCCAAGGCAATGTGGGGAATTTCCACGAGAACACCAGAAAGTGAGGGGAAGCTACCCTGCTAGAACTCAATGATCTCCTCCATCTATTTTAAACAATACTAAGATCTAGGACACAAAGGAGAAGTTCCTGGGGAAGCCAAAATTGACAGCTCAGAGTTCATGCCCTGAAGCATGCAGTCTGTGTGAAAGGAAGCCTCTTGGGGCTTCACTCCACCCTCCATACTTTGACTTCACATCTACTTCTAACAAGCTTGGAAATCTGGTTCTTAGACCAACACACAGAAAGGTGGAGCTGCCAAGTTAGAAGAGGAAAAGATGAGATGCCATAAAGAGATGGAATACAGAGTAAGAAGGGAAAACAGAGGTGGAAGTAGAAGATGCTCCAGGGCCCACAGAAGGACCTCTGAGCTCTTCGGAGGTGCCACTGATCACAGAACCACCATTTTGGTTTGCAGAACCACCACTTAAAGAAAAAGCCATATTTGCTGACATGTCAATCCAAGAGGTCAAGATGCTTAAAGGGTTAAGCATGAGACCATTTAAAAATAGAAGAACCCAAAGGCTCACTGTCTGTAGGGTCTCAAAGAGCTAAAGATTCACTGTGAAACTAAGAGTATCATAAATTGTTAGGGTAAAGGAACTTCTAGAGTTTTCTGTTTCTAGACTACAGAAATCACTTAGGCCAGTCCTTTATTCCAGGTGCCAGAAAATGAGTGTGGGGAGGAGCTGGCCAGAACCACCCAACAAGAGAGGAGCAGATCCTCGGGCTGGCGCTGGGCCTTAACAGCTGTGTTTCCTGGGTCATCTCTAGACAGAAGTCAGGAGCATGGAATAGATCACGGATGAGTTGGGCTGGGGCAACTCTGAACAAGCAGGACCTGAGATATCACCCAATGATGGAGCCCTAGGGCAGTGGGCAAGAGGGAAACAGAGGAAGGGGCATTTGGGGGCCTGGAGCCCAGATGATTGATAGCACTGTCTTTTTTTTTTTTGAAGAATTGGGGTTCGAACTCACGACCTTGCACTTGCCAGGCAGGCATTTGTGCCATGGAGCTATCTCCCCAGCCCCGATGACACTGCCCCAATAGGTCTTTCCAGGAGTTCAACATGCCCATTTCCATCCACAACCTCGCCAAATTTGCAAGGCAATGCCGTAAGGGAAGCAAGGCAGAAATGATCATCATAGTGCACCGACCAAGAAGTTGAAGCTCAGAAAAAGACAGCTAACTTGTTCACATAACCCAATGTGCAAGCACCAAAGTAGAGCTAGACCTGTTGTCTGTCCTTGCCGATAGAGAACATGCTTCTGCAGTGGGTGTCCTGGGGAACATATCTCTGGTTTTTGCAGATGATGTTAGGTGAGCATCTTAGTCTGGCTTTCTCTGAAGAGGTACCATTTAGCTATCATTGGGCTAGAGTATGTTTCATATCCACGGTAAGATGTGTGGCTTGAACTTAAGTATTGTTCCTTACAACAGTTCTGTAACATTCCACAACTGTAGGAAATGTCTACTGTAGTTTGTGAATACTTCAGCAACTTTGTAGTTCCTTCACAGCTTCCTCTGTCACTGGGTGTAACAGTTTGGAAAACAGTGCCACACCACTGCACCTTCACATCAAACACAGACTGGAGCCCTCAGCAGCAGCAGTTTTCTTTAGAACACATTTGTCATGAAAACAAAGGCTTGTGAGCTTGTGGAGAAAGTGATGTTTGAGCTGTCAAGACAGCTGAAAATGTTTGGGAAAACACTTGTTTCTTTATTTTTCTTCCTTTCTTTTCTTTTTGCTATTTTTTTTAGATAATGCTTACTTCAAAAGTAGATATAATTTCATATGTTTCCCCTGCAAATTGACTTTTTTTTAGATTACGTAAGGAAAAGCCAGGAATCTTTAATTGTCTCATATATAATTATTGTTTTGACTAAGTCAACTTAACAATAGTAAAAAGACAAATCACCAAATGAAACTCTGTGGTTTGCATTTCTTGAGGTTTCTAACGGGTATCAGATTTTGTTAAATGAGAGAGCTCCTGGTAATCAAACAGAGGTTCTGAAAAGTGAGTGGGGAAGCTGGTTTTCAGCTACTGTATAGGTTCTGGGGTGGTGATTCTTCTTAACAATAATAATGATCACACATGTATTTGAATAAGCCCTGAGAGTTTGCGAAGCCCTCCATCCAGTTGAGGGCTGTTATGTTCCTGGCCCACAGAACACAGGACAAAGCAGGTCCTCCCTCCCCCTGCACAGATGAGGCACTGGAGTGCTTACTCAGCAAGCATTTTCAAACTTCTGGTCTAGGAGGGATCTTGGAATGGGCCTTGAAAGGTGAACGAGACATCATGGCCCTGCTCCTGAGGAGCTTAGGAGAGGCCCAAAGCAGGTAGGAAGCACAGAACCCTGGGGTCAAAGGCCCCTGGGTCTCCTCATCGAACACATTTTCCACTCTACCACTAGACTCAGCTCAGATCTGCAGTTCCATCAAAGTTAATGATGCGATCTTCTTAGAAAAGCTGTCATCTGTGGAACATATGGTGCCAGCTAGGCCTCTGGGGTGCACATGAAGAACCGTCTAGAACATTCCATCTCCAGGTCACTGAAGGATGCACATGCACACCAAGAGATTCTCTGTCCTTAGGATTCTCTCTCCCCTGCTCATCCTCCTGGTTCGACAGTGCTGGGATGTTTATGATCTTCCAGATCTGAAGTGCTTTGATACCTGTCTCTGCCTTTACATCTGTCATCCCTTCTGCTTGGCATGGCCTTCTCTGCTTCACAGACTGTGTCAGCCGCACTGTCACTGAAATCAAGCATAGACAGACTCCACCTTCTCTGTGTCTCTTTTGCACTGCATATACCATTTTCCACTCTTCAGTCATGATTTGTTTTTCTCTCCTGTCTCAATCCCTCATTGTGAGTGACTTGAGAACAGGACTATGTCTACAAGTTTCTAGATCCTCAGCACATAGTCTGAAATCTGGTGTAGGGCAGATATTCAACAACCATTTTTAAACAAGTAGACCCCACTAGGCACTGAGGGTGTGATGTGCCCCCAGGTCTTCTTTAAGATTCTCTACACCCTCACTATGCTCCTCTGTGAAAAGCTTTTGCTCATTTATAGATTAAGGATCTGAGGCTCAGGAAAATTATTGTACTTATTTGAGATCAGGGCAGAAAGAAATAGAACACAATTCAAGGCCAAGTTTGTTTGACTTCAGTGTTCTTTCCACCACACCATGCTGATCTGGCTAAATTTCCTTCAAGATATTTCTACTGCAGGGACCGGCGAGATGGCTCAGTGGTCTAAAATGCTTGCTTAGGAAAGCTTAGGCAACCACAGGGACCGTGGTTCGATCCCCGGCACCACATGCTGCGCCAGCCCCATCCCCAGAGCAGGTTGAGCTGGTCATTAAAAAAAAAAAAAAGGTATTTCCCCTGCAAAGCTTGCTAAGGAATGCTGTGAACTTGGACTGCAGTCCCATTCTCCACTCCCCTGGGTCAGCCAAGGAAAAGGAAGCTTACACGGGAAATCTCCCAGTGATTTATTGTCTATATCTCCTTCTGCTTTTCTTATGGGAAGAGCACGTTCTGTGGCATGGGTCTCAACAGCAAGCACCTTACTCTTCATCATCTTAGACTTTCACTTTTATGAATCAGTCTGGCTCTCCTGAAAGCAGTCAGAGACCAGGCCTTACTGAGACTAATTATTTCTTTAAAACGTCCAGATGCCTCCGCTGGCAAAAAGAAGAATCAGGAGGCCAAGTTGAATTACATAGTACATCACTGTCCCTAGCATATTCATCTCTGCCACTCTGTCACTGTGAAAATTTACAGCAGATATTATCTTTTTGAAGGGTTCAAGTTCTAGAAACTACAAGCTAAATTTTAAATAGAATTTTAATTTTAATGAAAGCTTCAGGGAACACTGTTTATGTTGCTTATCTTTCATACCTGGTGATTAAGTTAATTTATGCTTAATGGAAGAGGATATTTCTAATCCCCAGACAGGTTCAACATCTGTCTAGGACTCTGTTTGTGGAAGCCTTAAGCTGCTTGTGATGGATGTAATAAAACCAGGACGCTGCTGAACTGACACCTGAAGGCTGTGTAAGGAGGACCAGGGACAGCTTGTCTCTGCCCAGAGCTTGTGTTGAAATCAAATCTAAGTCCCACGCACTGCATTCTGTCAGCCCTTAAAAATCCTGCCTCCTGCTCTTCTATGTTATTCCCTGGGCTGGGCTGGGGAAAGAGTTGGTCTGTTGAGCTCCAGATCTAGTGTTAAGGCCAGTCGTCCTCAAGTTCCTGCCACATCTGTGTGCCAGTACACTGCTAGACCCTCTCCAAGCTCCATCTCATTTAATCTCCTGAAGCCAGAAGTGGCAACTATCACCCCCACTTTATGTATTCTACGGATGCAAACATGTATCAGTGGCAACTATCACCCCCACTTTATGTATTCTAAGGATGCAAACATGTACCTTCTGGCTTGAAGCATTGGTGGTACCTGCATGGTTGTCCCAGCAGGTAGCTTGTACTGCTAGTAGTACAAACAGATCTAGTCATTTCTACCAGTCTTTTTATTAATAAAGTGTCACGTGATGGACAGCCGTCTGTGTACCATGGTGTTTCGAGCTGCCTGGCAACAAGACATACAAATTATGCTCAAGAATAAACCCATTAAAGAGCTGACATAGTTGGCTTGGGTGACACAACTTCTAAGTACAAGAGCTAGTAGAGTCATGTTTTGGTACCCAACTGCTTTAAGACTCATTGAATTCTGTACTTACAGCATCTTGGTGAGAAAATTTTGTCCCAATGTTGTTAGTTTGGTACCCAAGGTACAAGCTGGAACTTGGTGGTGTTGAGTGCTTGGTGACTCATTTTTGTTTTCCTGATGAAACATTTTGTGGCCTCCCAGAACAAATCAAGGACAAATACTTAGATAGCACTGTGTTTAGCCCTAAGACCATCAACTCTTGCTCTTTTCCTCTTAGTAATAAGCATGGAGGGCCCTTGCATCAAACCAACTTACCACCTGTTTCTGTAATAATTTTACTGGAACCTGGCTATGTGAATCCATTCACGGTGTTGTTTGCAGCAAGTTTTGTTCAGCAATAGCAGAACAGAGTAGAGATGATGGAGACAGTTCGGCTAGCAGAGCCTAAGATGCTCTCTAACAGGCTCTTTGAATGAAATGTTTGCCAAGCCTAGGTACAGGCCTTCCTTAGACTGTCATGAGGAGATAACCTGAGCGTTCATTGCTCTGAGGCCTGGGTTAGGCCAGGGCATGGAACTGAAGCTGACAAAGATAAAGGAACTTAAAGTCAAATGCCATGGTAAATGCTGCTGTTTGCTGTCTCATTAACCGGCCATCTGGTCTTGCTCACTCACCCTCCATAGCAGGTGACCAGCACCACAGGGCCCATCAGGCAGGGCCCTCCTATCCAGATCCCGACACGATCATTCCCACAGCACACAACACACATGCTGTTACTTTGGTACCCAAGGTGCAAACTGGAACTTGTTGGTGTTGAGTATCTAGTGACTCATGTTTGTTTTCCTGACAAAATAAATGCTTTGTTGCCTCCCAGAATGAACTAAGGACAAGTACTTAGATATCACTGTGTTTGGCCCTAAGACCATCTACTCTTATTCTTTCCCCATAGTAATAGGCATGGCCCTTACATCTTGGAGCAGGCTCATGTCTGGGCTCAGGGCAAGAGGGCTTTGAGATGGAGATTCCTTCAGACCATAGCGCGGGAACACAGCGTGATTCCGCAGAGGTGGAGCAAGGACTAGGGGTGGAAGCCAGTGCCATCTGTGCTCCCGGGCTCTCGCTGTGCCAAGAGAGACATAGTGTAACCTGGCCTGAGCCCCCTCTATGCCGTCAAGGTTTAAGATGGGCCGAAGGACACTTCATCTCTTTCTTTCCCCACCAGGCCACCCTCCTGCAATTAAATCTTCCCTTGTAGCCATAGTGTGGACAGTTACTGATGGTGGTGGTGAAGGAGGTGAGCCAGTGACCCAGCATAGTAGAGTGAGGAAAATAAAAGATGTGTGTGCATGCCCACTTGTGCATGAGAGCCCGTGTGGATGGGTGTGCCCATCCCTTTATGAAACTGTGCTGACAGTATTAAGGTAAACTATGTGACATGGAAGATTTTAGACTATTGTGACATTTAAAAAAATGATACCTTCCTATTTAATCAATAATAATAGTTGGTTGATTTTAAAAATCTTTGGGGTGTGCATAGGAAATTAAATCCAGGGCCTTCACACCAATCTCTATCTCCGCCTCTCTTTTATTTTGTGTCAGGGCCTCACTAAATCATTAAGTTGCCCAGGCTGGGCTCAAACCCAGTGATTCTCATGCCCCAGCCTCCCAGAGTGCTGGGATTAAAGGCAGGTACTGCTATTTCTGGCTTTATTAAAATATTTTCATGGAAAAATAAAATGTTGGCTATTTCCTTATGTTCATCTATAATTTGTGATTTTTACCCCCTGAACTGGAGATTGAATTCAGAATGTTCACACTGAGATAAATCCCCAGCCCTATGTTTATTTTTATTTTGAGACAGGGTCTTATTAAATCACTAAGTTGTGCAGGCTGGGCTCTAATTTGTAATTCTCCTGTCTCAGCCTCCTGGAGTTCTGCCACTATAGGCATGCAGTACCATCCCTGGCTTGTTTATGTTTTATTAAAAAATATTTTATTGGTTTATAAAGTCTGCAAGGCTAGAAATTACTTGTCTTATTTAAGCAGCCACTGGCCTCAAAACACCCTCATAAAATTTGGCAGAAGCTATCAAAATTTAAAATCACCTATTCTTTGACCCAGCAGTTTTATTTTTAAGCATTTATCTACAGAAATATTGGCACAAGTAGATATGCACGCGTACACACACACACACACACACACACAAGGCTCTTGGCAGTGCTATATGAAATATGGGAAAATGAAAATAACTTAGGTCTCCATGGTCAGGAGACTCATTACTGCAAGAACCACCAGGCCCCAGACTGCAATAGTGATGGATTACAGAGAGAAGAACAACCAGCTCTGGATCTGCTGACCCCGAGAGTGATGGCCTCCCTGTGCTGGGGAGCAAAAAAGACAAGTCATAGGGTGCCAGGGCACATCACAGAGGAAAAAGTAAAATCCCAATTGTGTTTTGTGTTTATTTCTTCTTTCTCTTTCTCTTTCTCTTCCTCTTCCTCCTCCTCCTCCTCCTCCTCTTCCTCTTCCTCTTCCTCTTCTTCTTCTTTTCTTCTTCCTCTTCTTCTTCTTCCTCCTCCTCCTCTCTTCTTCCTCCTCTTGCTCCTCCTTCTTCTTCATATTTTAGGGCCTACAGGGTGTTCAGGGTCTCACTACTACATTGGACTCATAGTGATCTGCCTTTTTACAGCCTCCCAAGAGCTAGGATTACAGGCACGCACCACCACGCACAGTCTCAGTTGCCATCTCAGCACGCCCCAGGGGTGGGGTCAGCACAGCAGGCCTGGGAATTGAATCTTTGGCTCCTGCGCCAGCTTGCTAGTGCTTTAATCCACTGAGCTATTTAGTTGGCCCTCCTAATTTTTTTTTTTAAATAAAAGATGATGATGATGATGATGATGATGATGATGATGATGATGATGATGAAAAAACAAAAAAGATCTGTCATTGCTTGTTTACAGATTAAAAAAAAAAAAAAAAAAAAAAGCTTTGGAAGGAGAAAAGCAAACAGATAACAGTGAGTATTCCTGGGACATAGGGTTAGGATCCAGAAACCAACTACATGGGAAGATTTGTCATTTCAATTTATAGACTTTATAAGTTGCCTGAATTATTGACAAGACAATATATATCCATCAAGAAAAGCAGCCTTGATACACAGTGGCTATCTCTGCAAAGCAGAATGGAACAGAAAAACCCATTTTGGTTCTGGATTTCAGAAAAATCTTTCAAAATGAGTGTTTTTCTGAGATGAGCTTTAAGGAGTGGGAATGATGCTTAGAAATAAGAAGGAAGAAATAGTTCAATCCCCAGCCCTAGCAACATGCAGGCGCTGGCACCCTGCTGGAGATGGCGCACCCCATCAGAGTGTGACATGTAGCGGATGACAGTCAGATGGTTGGAGAAGTTGTCACAGAACTTGCTCTCCAGTTAGGATTCTCATTACTGTATTCAGACAAATCTAATTTCTCGCCAGGTTAATATGTCTTCCTTGGAAAGCAGGCAGCTGTACTTCAGGGTTGGGAAGCTGTCGCAGGCGTGATTGATGGCTTGCTCCTGTCCCTTCCTTCTACCTAATGGAACAGGGACCTGTGCTCTTCGTCCAGGCTGTGCTTTGAGATGGAGGGGGGCAATGCAGGTGTGGCCCAGGCCCTCCCTTAGGGCCGGGTTCTGACTGCTGCTGACAACTGACAACGTTGGTCTATGGTGGAGCCCAAGATGAGAAATCCAGTAGGGCATCTTCCTTCTTCTGAGACCCTTCAGTGATCCCCTTTCTTGCCTCAAGATGCTACCACTTGGGAAAATTACTCCAGCTAGCCCACAACTCGGAGGGCTCCAGGCCCAGGACAAAGCCACCTGAGAGAATGAAGAGATGGAAAGAACCTGGGTGCTAAACAATGTCGCTGAGTCCCAAACACCAATGTGGGAGCTACATGAGCATTTGAATTATTTTTATGGGAAAGAATACATTTCCTTATTATTTATGCCAAGTAAAGCTGAGCAGTTACCTATAGCCAGCATTCCAACTAATTCAGAAATATTCTTTCCAATGACAACATCTAATCACACATTTATTCAAGCAAATGTTTTCTATTATGTGTCAGAAGTCAACTTTAACCTTGATAAAATCCACTGCCTTTAAAATCCACTAAAATTAGTGGTTGCACAACACTTTGAATGAACTTAATGATATGGAACAGCACACTTCAAAATCATTAAAATGATTGATTTTATGTTATGTATATTTTACAGAGGAGGCTCAAGGCATACAGCCTCCCCTGCACCTCACAGGTGAGCACAAGTTAGGAGAAAGAGCAAATTGAACCTTTAGGTCTTACATTTAAATTCTCATTGCACTATAAGAAATAAGTTGCAGTTAAAAAGTTCACTAGAATTAAATTCAGCCCATACAATGGAATGATGTGAGGTCACGAAGAAGATAAGCATACATGCCAACCCCATGCCAAGCTGGCCACCGAAACCAGGCATGGTAGTGGTACACGCCAGTAATCCCAGTGCTGCAGAGGCTAAGACAGGAGGATCACTGTGAGTCTGAGCTGTGTAGTGAGACCCTGTACCAACTAAATAAATAAATAAATAAATAAATAAATAAATAAATAAATAAAATATTTGTTTTAAAAAAGAAGATGAGTATATACTTCTACTTTGGTCCATGGTAGAATGATGACCAACTTTCACTAAGTAACTATAAAACTTAAAGTGTCTTAAGCATTGGACAAGAAATAATGCAGGCCTGACATCCTCAAAAAAAAAAAAAGGGGGGGGGGGAACACAAGCAGAGCCTTATTTTACCCAGCTATAGGCCAGTTCACAAATCTCAGATTGCAGAGCAGCCCATCTTGGGGACCACTGAAGCAGAGACGGGCCTTAGAGGTGTGGAGGCGGCTGTTGTGGGGAGCAGGTTCTGGAGGCGGAGTATGAGCAGGGGTGAGGGGAGAATCCTCACGCCCTCGGCCAACGGCTGAGTGAGGCTCTGTGAGGTGAAGCGGAGAGGGAGTGCTGTAGGGCAGAGTGCTGACCAGAGTCACAGAGTGAGGCAAAGCACCCGAGAGAGGGTGAGGCCACTGCTGCTAGAACGCGTGCTCCACGAGGGCAGCAAGTGGTGTCTGGCCTTGTGTCTGATGTGGGCTCAGATTCCAAAATGGTGCTATGCAGAGGAGATGTTTAATGCTTATTTGTTGAATGAGTCAACAAATGGTGTCACCCAAGCTGAATCTAAGACAGATGGCACTGATGATGCCAAGGGGCTCACACCAAGGAGGGGCCTCCCTCCAAAGGCTTAATGGCCGAGCCTCCAGGTGCACAGGTACCATCAGGGATCAGCTTTGAAATTCATTGTTCATTCATTTAATTTCACTTCCTCTGTTACACATCTTATTCCCCCAAAGAAGAGGAGGTAACAGCCAAACACTGGAAATATCCAAAGCCATCTATCTTATAATATAGAAATAAATTGCAGTACATTCACAAGATATATTCCATTTAGCAATGAAAATGGATGGATGCCTGCGAAACTCAGCTGCACAGACAGATCTTCCTAGCGTAATGATGGAAGGGAGAGAGGCCAGATACAAAAGAACACAGTACGCATATATAATGGCATTTATCTATAAAGTTCAATAATGGGCAAAAATAACATGGTGCTAGGACTCGGGAGGGGGGTTACTTGTGGGGAGGAGTGAGGAGTGTTGGGGAACTTGGGGGATCTTTGGGCATGATGATCCCCTTCCTGTCTGGATACGACTGCCCCAGGCTGGATGCTCCACCATAACTCACGGAGCAGTGCACTTGCAAACTGGCCACTTTCCCTAGTGAACGCTTGTTCAGTAAGGATATAACTCCAATTAAACTGGCTTATTTTGCAAAGGTCAGAAGTTAGACTACAGGATGGAGAAAACGGTGGCTCATTTAATTATACATTTATAAGCGTTCATTTTTAAGATTCTTAATAAAATCAATATTAGACAACTTTGAAGACGGCAAAGTAACTTCAAAATATTGATTTTTTTTTTTTTAAAGAAATGTGTTCTTTAAAAAAAAAAAAAAGCTACGCTATGGTTTGTGTATAGGTGTCCCCCTCAAAGCCTCATGCAGTCAAGGGGCAGCTTCTGGAATTTGTGATCCATTATTGTGAAAATGGGTGCTGCCCCTCCCCTGGGGCAGGCGATTTGCATTTCAATGTAAAGGAGGAAGAGAAATTAGCTGCTTGAGCTGCTGCTAGCTCCCCCTGTGCTCTTGCTCTTAGCTGCCACCATGAAAGGCTGCCCTCTGCCATGTGCCAGTCTGCTTTGGAGCCAGCTGAATATGGACTGAAACCTCCAGTAACTGTGAGCTACATAAACCTTTCCTTCCCTCATTTTGAGTGTCGGGTGTTTCTCCCAGCAATGAGAGAAGAGTAACTAAGACAAGCTATAAAGTGGGCGTATGGGGAGGTAGATCATGAATATGTGGTAAATGGTAGATGGTAGATATAGGCAAATAAATAGGTGACAGAAGATAGGTGGATACAAGGTGGGCAGGTAATAGATGATAAGTAGGTGACAGGTGGCAGAAGGATGGTACATTGATGGCTAGATGATAGATAAATGATGCTTAGAGAACAGGTAATAGAGATCTGATCAATAGAAAGATGATAGGTTAGTAGTGATGGATGATTCGTAGGTAGATAAAAGGTAGATAGATGATAGGTAACATAGATAGATAGATAGATAGATAGATAGATAGATAGATAGATAGATAGATAGATGAATAGATGGATAGACAGATATACAGAAAGGACAAACATACAATGCTTTAAATGGATCCACATAGAGGGTCAAGGAGATAGCTAAGTGGAATAAGCATTTGCCTGGCAAGAGCAGGGTCCTGAGTTCAATCCCTGGTACCACAAAATAAAAATAAAAAATGGGCCCAGATAGAAATGGGGGTAAAGGCAGGCGGGTCATCAGTGGGGAGAAAGATAAAGGTCAAACATCACGGTGCATGAAGCATGCCTGAGACACACTCGGTGAGGGTTTGCGCAACGGTGGGGGTAAGGATGTCTTCCTGGCTCCGAGTTTCCCAACAGCCCAAAGGAAAGAGGGAATAGGAGTAGCACGCCCACAGACACTGTAACACAGAAGACACCTCCCATGGTGAAGAGAAGTCCAGCGTTGATGGTGCCCAAGAAGAGCGTCCCTCGAGTGAGACGGCGAGGGCTGTCGGATGAGATGCCCCCCACTGCACCCTAAGGGTGATGTTGATGACAACAGGGCAGATGGTAACAATGGACACCAACACTCTGATGGCATTTAACTGTGACCCAGCACTATTTTAAGTTCTTGCCACAGATGACAGGGAACTTAAAATCAATGCCTCTTTTCTACTTTGTATGTATTTGGTGGTTATAGGTCTCTCACTACGCAACTTGGACTCGTGGTGATCCTCCTGCTTTCAGCCTCCCCAGCACTGGGATTACAGGTGTGGGTCATTATGCCCAGACTCTGGCTGGTTCAGCCTGCTGTGGGGCAGGACTGGCATAGCATGTGGTGCTGGACATCAAACCATGGTCCCTACATTTGCATAAGCTTGCCTAAGCAGGTGCTTTAGTCTGCTGAGCTATCTCGCTGACCCCTACAATCAATGCCTCTTACAATGCCTTCTTTCCATGTGCAGAGACCTGAATAACATCCAGGGTGCAGCTGGGATCATGGTACACTGAGCGGAGCTCTGGCAGTTTGGTTTGATCCAATGATGGGAAGAGAAGGAGCCCATACCCTCCAGAGAGACAGTGATAGACAGCACAGGCAACAAATCCCTGGAATGGAATCTGCAGTTTATCTTTCAAATTTAGTCCTAAGCTATTTCCTTTAACAGGCAAGCAAACCAAAAGTGGGGTTGCCACCCTGTTCTCATGCTGAAGCTTCTAAGAAGATTTGTTCCCTGTGTCCACAGGAGGATCTGTGAATGGGCTGCAATCTATCTCTGAAGCTGTCCTGTGCCTGCTTCACTATAAAGAGCAGCAGTTAGCCAGGTGGGGTGTTGCACACCCGTCACCCCAGCATGTGGGGCCAGAGGCAGGAGGGTCATTGTGAGACTGAAGTCAGCCTGGGATACATAGTGAGTTCAAAGGCAGCCTGAACTACATAGTGAGACCCTGTCTCAAAAGCAAAACAAAATGAGCGGAAGACTGAATAATAAGATCCAAACAAAACAAAGGTCCAACACAGTGCTCACAATCATTATCATTTCAGGCTGGTGAATGACAGGAATACGAAAAGCTCTCCTGGTACAGGAGAGGACTTGGTCACGAAGAGACGGAACGGCTACACCCATGATGGCAGCCCAGGATGCCTCTGCCCAGATTGCTTCACACAGGAGGGCCCGAAGATGTCCAGCTCCTCAGGAGCATCTTCCTGCTTCCGAACTGTTTTACCTTGGCCAACACCCTTCTAACAATCTTTAAGTTAATCGACAACCTTAATCTTTGTTAACAGAGGGTCTGTCAGAGGATAAATTAAGAGGGCTTCATTTCTTTTTAGTCTCCCATTCAAATATTTCTTGACCAGCGAAAGAGGAGGACACTTACGAAAGCCCCCAACGGCAGATTAGCAAAGGAGGAAATAAATCAGATATGTCTTTTCTTCAGGGAGTTGAATCTTATTCCCTTGGTTTCTAGTTGCTTCTTCCCTTGATTTAACAAGCAGGAATTTCACACCTTTTTTTTTTTTTTTCACCAGGAACTATTTAAAGCAGAAAGCAGGTAGGCAGAGCCATGGTCATGGGCTTGGATAAAGGAGCCATGAGTGTGCTTCAGGGGAGGGGGTCTTGTAAGAGTCCCTGAAGGAAGAGGTGACAGGAGAGCCTGACTGGAAAGGATCCTAAGAGGTGCCTGAGAGCCTGACCTGGAAGACTCCTAAGATTTGCTTTACAAAGAGCTCACTCTAGGATTCCTCTAAGTAACCTTTTTTTCCTAGTGTCTTTCAATCACCGCTGGACTGACTTACACACTGTTAGAAGCACAGCTGTTGTGTAAATTAAACCTCAGTAATCCTTCCCCGGTGCTGAGTCCCCCTTAGGAGAAATTCCAGCACTTGCTGATTTATTTCTGTGTACATTTTCACCACCTTGAGAATTTTAGCTTTAGGAATTAGAAGTTACAAGTCCCTCCAGGTAGGGAGGGTTAGGCCAAGGCAGAAGAGGAGACTGAGCAAGAGTGAAGGCAGAGTAGGCGGTGAAGAAGGGCGCAGGGAAGTGGGTGCCAGCTGGGCACAGGGAAGTCACACAGAGCTGGCGCTGACCACGGTGGTCTTCCTCAGTCAGGAGGAGGAAGGCAGAGAAATATACAGGAGAGGCTGACAGTATGGCTCAGGAAGCAGTCTCCGAGTCACCAAGCTACCTGGGAAACCCGGAAAATATTCAGACCATGCCCTTTTTATCCGTGTCCCTAGAACGACAAGATTACATCTTTCAGGAGCTACCTGGCAAACACAGAGTGCTCTGAATGGCTGGCGCTGTTCTTCAACAATGAGATTCCAGGACGGGATCCCCCAGGCTGGACCAGCTGGGGGAGGAGGGGTGACTGTGGGTCTACGCTGAACAGTGTGTGGCTGGCCCTCAGGAAATTTCTATAGACAAGCGCTTCTACTGCCCCAAGAATTGTATCCTTCTCTGTTTTCATTGTATTGACATTATTTTTATTTTCAAAATTATTTTGTATCCTTATTGAAGATTGATTGATTGCTTGTACTGGGGATTGAACCCAAGGGTCTCATCTATGCTAGGCAAACACACTACCATTGAGCTACATGCCCAGCCAATATTCTTTAAAAAAAACTAATACAGTATGTTGTCATTTCACAGCCGTGGCGCCTCTCTGAGCTTTTATGCTGATTATGCCTGCCTCTGGTGCCCGGCAAGCACCTCCAGTGTCACCGTTGAATCTTTAATGTAGCGCTTCTCACTAGAGTCCCTGAAGGAATTCTTAGGATCCAGGAGTTCTCAAGTTTATGAAATGCTATATTACGCTGGGAACCACCTTGGGAGCAAGCTGACCTTGGGTCAGAGGAGACATAAACCACAAGGTGACAACTCCATCCCCCAGAGCCGGTAGGAAGAACTCATTTGCTAATAAGCTCAAGCGTGAGACTTCTTGGTCCTAGAATGAATTTGTTTCCTCTCTTGGAAGAAGAGATTCGTGTTCTGGAACCTCCAGCAGCTTCCCTGCTGGCACCTTTGCTAGTGTGGGGAGGGGCAGAGCCCATGGTCAGCATGCGGGGGGTGGGGTGGGGGGTGGGGGGACCACTATCTGGAGTTAACATCCCCCAAAGGTTTCAATCTTCTCTACTAGGGGTGCCTCCTGCCAAGTGGGGAGTGTAAAGGCCTCTGCTCAATCACATGCAAGTAAGATTTTTTAGAGCAGAGGATCAGTATCTATTTTTAGTCCACATGTGTGTGTGTGTGTGTGTGTATGTGTGTGTGTGTAAAAACTCTGTATGTGTATGCATGTGTGTAACCTCAGAATCTATGGATTTTGGACAAGGGATATAAGCATATAATTTCCACATCCTACAGAATGAAATATGAACAGTAAGATATACCATTATATGGAAACATACTTATCCTCATTAATAATAAAAACCACACATTTCCAAATCACTTGCCACACCCTGAATTAGCCTTTTTTTTTTGGCAGAGCCAGGGATTGAACTCAGGCCCATGTGCTTGCCAGGCAAGCATTTATTCTACTGAGCTATCTCTCCAGTCCCAGCAACTATTTTTTAGAACAGCACCTGATGCTTTGCAGGGGAACGAACACACACAGAGAAGCATCAGTGGTGACAAAGAACAGTCGTCACCCTTTGGAGAAGCAAAATGGCACTTTGTGCCGGGATCCTTAAAGTCACTCCTTGTGACTTGGTAATTCCAGAGCTGAGCTTTATTTAAAGATGAGCAAAACTGAACAGCCAAGAAATGTCCCACGATGGGGCAAATTACAGCACGACTGCGCCTGAGGACATTTTGTGTTCTCTGAGAATGACGAGGACTGCAGAGCAACGTGGGGAGCGTTGCTACCACAGCCATGCAAGAGCCAGAGGAACGGAAATAGCCGGGACACGGGGAGGAAGCATTAAACCACATCTGCAGCTGGTGGGGCCTGGAGGCGCAGCAAGAGTTTTGGTAAAAGTTGAGGCAGGGATATGTTCTTCATTTACAAGTTTTGGAAATCTTTGTAGAGTTTCCTAGGTCGTTTTCTTTTAAATACTTTTCTGCTGTTTGTTCTGCAACTGCAAAGGGGTCTCTTTACAAATAGGAGAGATGGGCATTTGCTGACCTGCCCTCAGAGCCAGCCCTTGTCTTAGGTGCTGAGTCATTTCTGAAGGCTTCCGACCACCATAGATGTCAGCTGCCTCGTTACGCAGGTGAGGAAACTGAGGTCATTAAGAGTAGGTGGCTTGCTCTGCTCGTGGGGACTTGCGAAGTGACAAGGCGTCCAGCCTTGATCTGCCTATCTTGGGCCCGAGCTTTCTTCCCAACATTACACTCCTGTGCTGTCACTCTCAGGGAGGTGACACTTTAGTTTTTAATCCTGTAATGAAAGAAGCCTTCCTTTAGTGACATCTGCTCTTCATTCTAGAGAAGTGATCGGCTTCCTATAATGTCTGTGCAGATAGCCTGCCTGGAGTGCCCCCCTCCCCACTCCCCCTCCCCCC
>PVKN010013208.1:8676-20216 GCA_004027915.1 Capromys pilorides | reverse complement strand
CACTAAGTACAGTTACTCAATAAAATATTCTACACAAGGTTATTATGTACAGTGAATAAATACTCCTTTGAAAGGTTGATTTGTAACATGAATTTTCTACACCAACTTCACTGAATAGCAGATAGCTCTGAAGGCAACTCTGCCTTCCCTGTTTTGTGTTTTCCGATGGAATACAGCTACTTTAGATAAATTATTTTTATTATATTCTTAGGCTAGTTTCTTCTGTATGAAAAACACTGTCGAAATGCAGCCTTCTTATATAAATATCAAAAAGTCTTCACAGATTTCTTTCTGGATGAACAAATTCTCTTTGGAAAACTATGTGTTTTGGGGCAATTGCTATATTAGTTTTCATATTTTAATTTTATCACCAAATATTTGAATACGTTTGGTAAGTACCAATGCAAGCTAAGGGTCTTAAAAGTGTATGCAAGGGAATTATATCAGAGGTCTTCGAGTAACTTCCAGATCTGGAGGGATTTCCCCAGCTAAATGAATTTTTTTGTAGATTTATAAGAGAACTTTCTGGAAATATTTTGCAAGTTTGCCTACTAAGCAGATGGGCTGATTTCTACAGTAATGCCCAAGTTGAGTAATGGACTCCTTTCATGAATGTAGCACCTTGTTAAGATTGGTAATTTTATTTATAGATTTTATTTTTTTGAAGAAGGAGAAGGAATCCAAGAACATGAAATACCCTGTAGCATAAAAGACCACCAAAATTCTTTTTTTTTTTGTGTGTTAAGGCCTTTGGCCAAATCTCATGAGAGCTTAATGAACTAAATCAATTACATGTTTTGCCATCTTGTGGTTGCTGGAGGTAAGTCAAATGTAAAATTAGTATGAAAGGCTATCCTATTGAAAAGGTATTGGCTGGATTTGGCTTTAAAACCTAGTGCATTTTCTTAATATCGTCCTATTTTTCATCTTTAAACTTCGTTTACCGAACAGGTGGTGTTAACACCAAATTTTCTCAAGGACTAGGAAAAATTGTCACACCCAACTGGGATAAATTTCAATAACTACAGAGTCATTTTCATAACCCAGCTGTGCTGCTTTTATTACTTTTCCAAGGAGAAAAGTGCAGAGGTAGAAAGAACGTATTATAAAGTTTAAATTTGACAAATCACATGACAAAGAAATATTTTTGAATATTCACTGTATGCTGGTAAAAATGCTGTCATATTTCACTTAATAATGAAACACAGTCATTATTTATTGTTCATATTTGCCTAGCAAAGCAGAAAATGACACAGGTTACCCAGTTATCTTGTTTTGCAACTCAGAGACAATAAATTAAGGTATCTCAGTAAACACATGACAAGAAGATATACATGCAAAATTGACATTAAAAGTATAAAATGGAAGATTAAAGTGCTCCTTGATCCCATGCTCAAAAGATATAAGAGTGCTCTAAAGTACAGTTACTTTTAATATACAGTTATCTTTGCTTTTCTGCAAAGATATAGTGATATATGAAAAACTAGCTCATGAATAATTTTCTAGTTTATTATTTACCCTTTAAAGTTAACTGTGGAAAAATTAAGTAGAGAAAAAGCAATCTTGTTTCAAAAACCTATAAAGGCAGAAAAGAGAGCAAGAAGAAAGTACACAGAACAACCAACTGGTTTTCTTAAAAGATGGTAAGAATGTGCTTTGGAGAAAGGACAGTCTTTTCAACTAACATTGTTTGGAAAAATAAATATCTACATGCAGAAAAGTTAAATTAATTATAGAGTTAAATGTAAGACTTGAACGCATGAAGTTACTAGAAGAATGCAAGAGAAACTCTTCACATTTGAGTGGGTGATGATTTCCTGGACAACAGAACAAAACATAAATAGAATTACATAAGTCTAAAAAATCTGTACAGCCAAGGAGACATGAGTACACAGCCCATATACAGAATGGAAGAAAGTGCTTTCAATGAAGTCATCTGACAAAAGGTTGATATCCAGAATATATGAGAAACTCCAAAACCTCAAAAATAAAACAAAACCATGAAATATGGTAAATAAAGGTACACTGACATAGCTCAAAGGAAGACATACTAATGGCCAGTGGGTACACGGAAGAAACATCTCATCACTGCAAGGAATCAGAGAAACAAATCAAAACCTCAGTGCCATCTCTCCCTACCCCGGTAAATATGCTTACTATCAAAAACACTAAAGACAACAAGCATTTCCGATGAGGTGGAGAAAGGGGAATTCTTGTACACTGTTGGCCAGGATGTAAATTAGTATGGCTACTCTGGAAAACAGTATGAATTTTCCTCAAAAAAACTGAACAGGAAATGACCATATGATCTCGCAATCCCTCTACTTGCTATATATTCAAAAGGGATGAAATCGGTGTATTGGAAAGGCACCTGCAGACTGGGCATGGTGGCATGCTCCTGTAATCCCAGCTCTTGGGAGGCTGTAAACAGGTGGATCATTATGATTCCAATCTAGTAATGAGACCGTGAACATCCTGTAGATCCTTCCCATAAAAAAAAAAAAAAAAAAAACAAAGGCACTGCATGCCCGTGTTGACCACTATAGTTTATGCAATGGCTAAGAAATGGAAACCACATATTTGTCCATTGACCAACCAATGGATAAAGAAAATGTGGTCCATACACAATGGCATGACACTTGGCCATTAAAGAGAATGGAATCCTCTTATCAGCAAAAACCAGGGGTGATTTGGAGATCCTTCAATGTAGTAGGTAAGGAACAGACAGACAAGTGCCACGTGATCTCGCTAAACTAAAATCTAAAAGGAGTGAACCTTTTAGAACCTAGGAATCAAATGGTGGTGACTATGGGCTGGAGACCCTGGGGTAGGAGACTTCACTTGGAATGCTTTGGTCTTTCTCAGTAATATGTGCTACAGACTTTAGGAAATCACTTTACAATTATTGACCCTTTATGCCAATATGGATTTTTGAGTTTTTAATTCATCATATTAATGTGCTACTATATTTATGAAGAAAGAAAGTAAAATATACAGTGTAAGCTGCCAGGTGTTGGGTGCACAAAGAATGTTGATTGAGTTATCAAGGTACTTAAGTCATTGATGGGGACTGACAAGCCTTAAACAGGGTGGCTTTGCTTGCAGTTATTTTAAGTTGGGCTGAAGTTCTTAATGCTACTTCTTTAAAACTATGAAATAGGGCTAGGTATATTTTAAAAAACACACAGCAAAGATGTAACTGAAATGCTGGCTACTCATACTCAACAAAACCCTATCTCATTATCTCCCTGTTTCTCACGTTCTTCATCTAAAACATGGAATAATTATCTTTCTGATGTGCCCTCCAAAGGTTTTGTGATGTCCAAGTCACCTTAAAATAAGCCAGTCCGGGGGCCGGCCAGATAGCTCAATGAACTAAAGTACCTGCTTAGGCAGAGTGCCTCGGCCAGGGTTCAATCCCCAGCATGCCTTGCCAGCCCCACCCCTAGGGCACCCTGAGACAGACTGGGTGTGGGTGTACATGCCTGTAATCCTAGCACTTGGGAGGCTGAAAACAGGAGACTGACTACAAGTCTGATCTATGTAGTGGGACCCTGTAGATCCTGTACTAAATACATAAAAGAAAAACAAAGGCAGCCTGTTTTTAAAAATAGGGAAAGTTGGGCCAGAGATGTTGGTACCCATCTGTAATCCCAGCACTCTGGGAGGCTGAGGGAGGAGGATCACAAGACAGAGCTCATTTTGAGCAATTTAGAGAGAACCCGGCTCACTATTTTCAAATATACAAAATAAAATAAAGTAAACTATGCGCATGAACCGTGCATCTCTTCCTTCTTGGCTAAAAAAATTATTGACAAGAGTGAGTCAGTTTTGGAATAACCACATTAGTCCTCAGACTGGACCATTAGTGGTGCTTTCTCATGAAAATAGGTTCGGGAAGGAAATGATACTTAATGCCAGATATCAATAATGCCAGAATTTCTATTTCATAAGGAGTAGTTTTTCAGCAGTGAAAATATGATGTCCTCATCTCAGATGAGACTACATTATTATTGTGGGAAAGTGTGTATGTATGTTTCTTTCATTGTCAAAAAATTAAGCCAATTAGAAACTACAGGAAAGTCAAACATACAGGAAAAATGGATGTGTTGACGATGACTCATGGATCAAAAGAAAAATAGCATTGAATTGAATGCTGTGGTGTAACACCCAGATGCCTCTAGGACCAGGGCCCTCATTTCTTCTGCAAACAGAGCTGCATGCTGTTGGCTTCTAAATGAATTCTCCCCAAGAATCGTCTTCTGCCAAATGCAGCCCCTGCACCCAGCAGTAAGCCTCTTCTTTAAAGGAGCCCACGGCCATTGCCTACCCTAGGTGGATTTACGAATGCTCAGTTTCCTTGCTTCCATTCAGCGCAACTCTAGAGGACCATTTCAATTTGAGAGACAAAGCTCTGTTCCCCAGTCGAATGACTCCCCATGCCCCATCTTGGCTGTCTCACACCCTGCAGGTGGCAAGTGCTCCCAAGAACACCCTCCAGTAACACTCCTGCATGCAGATTTCTGTCTGAGAATTCTTTTCTAGGAAACTCAGGCTAAGACAAGATGCCATTAGACACTGACATTAGGAAACAATCTCTTCTTAGTGGTTTATTAGGAGTGGAGAATCAATAGGTTATCTAGATTTAGTAAGTCAAAATAGCAGTAGACCATTACTATTTAAGGTTATAAAATCAACAAATAAGCAAAGAAATTTCTTTCAAATCTTACCTCTTGGATTACAGAGTAGCAACACCTACTTTTTCATTATAAGACCTTCTGTTCTAATTAGTAATGTGCATGTATTACTTTGAATTAAGTACAGGAACTTATTTTTAAAGTATATGTGCTTCTGCTTGCTATTCTTAAAAATAGTATAAAGTTCTATGAACCATAAGAAAGTCAGAGGAGAATTTAATCACCGAGTTTATTGCTCACAAAACAAAATGAGGTCATTGTGGTAGAAAACAAACAAGCCAAAGACTACCAAATCGCCAAACAAGAAAGGGAGTATGGTTCAGGGATGGAACGCTTGGCTAGGATGCATGAAGCCAGAAATTCAATCCCTAGCACTGAGAGGGAAGGAAAAGAATGAAGGGAGGAAGTGAGGGAGGAGAGAAGGAAGGGAGGATGGAAGGAGGGAAGGTTTGAACTTGTGAACCTCATGCCTCACCCTCCCAGGACACTGGCATTGCAGCCATGTGCCACCTTGGCCAGGGAAGAGGTGAAGTATTACTGAGCAGTGAAGTGATTTATTTCATGATACAAGGTATATAATAACAGCAGAGAAAGGAGACAGGATAATGAAAAACTCTTGAGAGAAATCGCTGTGTTAAGAAAAAAGAAAGGAAAAACAAATGACACGACAACAATCTGAAAGAACACAATAGGAAGAAAAAGAGGAGGAGAAAAGGAAAGAAATGAAGATAGAAAAAGGAAAGAAGAGGGAGAAAAAGAAGAGAGAGAAGGAACAAGGAAAACAGCTTGTAGAAAGAGCTATGAAAATTTATTCTTCATGGCTTGGTGTCCAAGGACAATCAATGTAACTCATCTCATTAAAAAAATAATAAAGGGCTAGGGAGGTAGCTCAGTGGTCTGTATGTCTGGCAAGTGCAAGGTCTTGAGTTTGATCCTGGGTACCACATGCAATGTTGGCTGGCAGGCTGTGCCAACCCAAAACTGGGTGTGATGGCACATGGCTACAATCCCAGGGCTGGGGAGGTTTAGACAGGAGGATCACTATGAGTCTGAACTGTATTGTGAGACCCTGGGTACCCCCCACCCCCAAAAAAAGTAAAAAAAAAATTGACCTGATCATCTTACTAGATACAGTAAAGTGCTGGCAAGATAGTTGGGTAACTAAGCGCCTGCTTAGGCAAGCACAGGGCCTGGTGTTCCATCCCTGATGCCATGCCTTTGAGTGCGTTAAGCCGGCCACCGAGTCTGGGTGTGTTGGCGCACGCCTGTAATCCTAGCCCTGGGGAGACTGAAAACTGAAAACTATGAGTCTGAGCTGCATGGTGAGACCCTGTACCAAATACATTAAAAGAAATAGATAAAGTAATATAGGTCACTTAACAAACTCTTAACACCCACTGAAAGCAAAGTGCTCAGCCAACAAAATAGAACAGATCTCCTATGAGGCCATTTCTCAGATGGTTCTACAGCACTGCTTGTGAGGATCCAGGGAGCATAGCTCAGGGAAGGAGGTGAAAGGGAAAAATGGGCTCCCGAAGTGTGCAAACCTGCAGCCAGGGCCTTGTCACAAGAATCGTTCTTGCCCCTGCCACTCGGGACAAAAAGTTAATTTCAGTAACAGAAGGCCTGGCCTCATGGATTGAAACAGTACTGAAAAGCCACCCAGCATCACAGTGAGTAGCTAACGTTTGTGTTTAAAAATTCTCTGTAGCCCTAGGAATCTATGTTGAATCTTTTCCTTCTGAGCACCAATAGCATTTTTATCTCTTTGTTTTATTTTCTGATTTTTATTTCTATCAGTAATTTTGTTATTTTCTTCAATCCTAAATTGCTTGGGGATGGAATTCAAATTGATCATATTTATGTTTTTCCATAAAGGTTCTGGATATCTCTCTCTGTGTCTCTGTCTCTGTCTCTGTCTCTGTCTCTGTCTCTCTCTCTCTCTCTCTCTCTGTCTCTCTGTCTCTCTGGTTCTGTCTCTCTCCGTCTCTCTCCTCCTCTAGGGCCTTGCCACTGAACTACATTATTATTATCCCTTATTTTGAGGCAGGATCTTGTTAAATTGCTAAATGCTCAGGTTGGACTGTAACGTTCGATTCCCTCATCTCAGGCTCTCACAGTGCCAGGATTACAGCTGGGCACCACCATTCTCAGCCCATAAGTGTTTCTGAACAACCACTTGTTGAACAAAATTCAATAGAACTATGTGTAAGGGACAGAACCACAAACTAGAAATGAGAAGTCTTGAATTCTTAGCCTGACTCTGTCATGAACTGCGTATGTGACTTTTTAGAAGTCTCTGACTTTGTGATTCCATTTCTGTCTCTTAGATGTGTGAGCTGGAATTAATTGTGATGTCTACGACTCCTTCCAGCTCTACGTCTGTGTTTTGTTATACATTTAAAAAGAAATCTTCAAAATGACTTCACCTTTGTGTACAAGAATGGCTCCATTGTTGTTTTCACCAGATATTATCTTTATCATAAGGTGAGGGCCTGGGAAGAAGCGCTGGGAAACCCAGATCCCCAGTTGAAACGGTAGCAATGCCCTCTGCAGGTGTTTAAAGTAGGGCATCTCATAGGTGTCCCCGCATCTCTGTGGTGCAGCCAAAGATGCGAGGAACAAAGGAATCTGGAGGAGATAAAAGTCGCTGCAGGTGTAACTACAGTTAAAGAATTCAGCACTGTAAAATCAGTCCGCATAGCAGGACAGGGGACCAGCAGAGCCGCGCACACGACGGAGAGACAGCGTCCACACGGGAACAGTTGCCAGTGCGGGACAGGCCTAATGATTTTATCTCATTCTCCCTCTGACTCGCCTCCAGTGAATCTTGTAAAGGAACCAGCTACCTGATCCTTTAATCCAGCTAACATTTTATAAAAGGAGATTCAAATTAGTTTTGCTTATTCCAGATGCTTTATATGTAAATGAGCCTCCGAATTGGTGGCAGCTAACATGTGAAGCAGGGACCATGACAGGTGGGAGGAAATGCTTAGGCCTGAGCTTCTCTCCTAAACAGTGGGATCATGCTGGGCTCCTTGCAGCTCATGGCCCCCTTCTCTTCAGGGAAGATTCTAGAATCATGGGATAGCTACCCAGTGACTCTTAGATTCAGGTTCCTTTCCTGTGTCACTGGCTTCAATTTTCTCCCTACAGCATTCAAATCCCTACTGCCTTCCCTCAAAAGCACTACCTAGGTATTCAGTATGCATCAGAGCCTGTGAGTCAAATATTAAAGATCCTTCCTTGGGGTGACTCAAAGGTGCAACTTTGCCATTTTATTTTTCCCTTTGCAACGCTAACTAGGGAAGGGAGACTCAGACACCAAGTGAGAAATTATTTATTTAAAGCCACAAGCCAACACACGCAGGCTCCAGATAAAGACTGCTCATTCTCCTTTATACCAAAAGTGGCATCTTAATGGAGAGCCAGGCAGGGCCACCCCTTGCCCGTGGGCCAGCTATTACTTCCTCCCATGTACCCTGGCATTTGCCCTCTAGCATTCCCATGTTGCTCGGCTCCGAATGGAAGTGCTCTTAATTTCAAATGATTTATTGGGGACAAGAGGGAAGCCCGTCTGATCTGTGCCTGTTTGTATCTGGCTTCACACGTCTCAGAGTGATTTTAAAGTGATACCTCGTGCGTACAATAGAAATAGGAAAAGAGCGAGGCCCACCTGCTGCAGAGACAGAGCACGCTCGGGCTGCTTGCAGCTGCCCCGTGCCATTTTCGGCAGCAATGAAAGGGAAGAGTTGAGCCTGAGGACGGCAGCCCAGTCTCCAACTGCAGTGGATATGTATGCAACTTCCATGCATGTATTTTTGTTTCGAAAGGCAGTTGCGTTGAATCGTAGCAAGAAGAGAGGCCCAGCCCTGGTGACAGCAATGCAAGTGGGGGTGGCACTGACCACAGTCTCTCTGTTGTCCCTCCCCTCCTACATTCACCTCTGCCACAACACTCTCCAGTCTATAAAGAAATGGCATTATTCTACATCTGTCTCTAACCTCAGCCTATGTGCTACTCCCAGGCAAGGTATTATGTTTTGCCTTCAATTGATTTTCCACAGTTCCAAGCAAAGAGCAGATATCCAGGAAAAATGATAAATGAATAGATATGTGTGAATTAATTAAAACTCTTCCAGCAAAAGCAGGTGCATACTTAATAGGGAAAGGAGCTGTATTTAAATAGGGGCATCTAGTGAAGATATATTACATGATCCATTACCACCCATTCTCTGTACACAGAACAGCAGATGAAGGGATTCGTGCAGAACTGCCCAACAGAACTTTTGGCAATAATAGAAATATCCTGCTTCTTTGCTGTCCCTGGTGCCAGCAGTATGGCCACCAGCCCCTGGTGGCCATTGAGGAGTTAACACATGGCCAGTGGGACTGAACGGTTGCATTTTCATTTTTACTTAGTTTTAATAAATTCAAGTTTATGCAGACAAATATGTCTTATTTATTGGACAGTTTAGGTCTAGAGACATCCCTAGGAAAAACAGAAATATATGCTGCATTTGGATGTTTTTCAGAAAAAAAAATCTGCCTAAGTGTAAGCATGTGCGTTACAGTTGGTACGTTTCCAGTTTCTCATCAACATAGCAAATAGGTTAAGAGCATATCTTTAGATTAAGGCAGACCTCGATTTGAGTCTTTGGCTTTGCTGTTCATGAGCTCTGTGACCTTGACTAACTCATTTTTATTAATGGCACGCAAAATTACCCTTTCTGCCAAGCATGTTAGGAGAGAAACTCTAATTTTTGGAGAAAATGTGATAGCATGTCAACACCATTCTAAAAATGAGTTGTTGACATGTAGCACCCCCAAAAAGAATATATATATATAGGATCATATACTTATATATGCATATACTATACACACATATATATACACACACTATACCCTGCTGATGGTACATCGCACTTACAGTTTTTCTTAGCTTATGAAGTCCTACGTGACTTGTCCTGTCGCCTGTGCCTTCCACTTAATGCTTCCAACAAAACAGCTACTTCATCATCTATTACAGGAAAGGAGAATACAGTGGGAGGTTTTGGAGTATTGTAGGAATTTATAACAGCGATGTATGTCTTAAGGATACTATGTAAGCAGAAGAGAGACAGAAAGAACAGGGGTAGAGACTCAAGATGTAAGGTTGCTTTTTATTCATTGTGTGAAATGAATAAAATATCATGTAAAATATCATCACCTCTGCAGCCCTCTAACAATATCAGTTCTCCGTCAGGGTAATAGGAGTGAGTTTTACTGCAGATCTGGTAGAAGAGCATGGAAAGTGTGGTGCTTAGAATATAGTAAACAAACCAAAATATTTTACTTCTCTTTCTTCCATGGCCACTATTTGCAGCTTTCCCAGGTTCAGCCTCTTCTTGGTATCAATAATCCTATTGAGTTTTCTGCCTTTATATCTCCTTAAAATAAAAAAAAGTCCCATCAATATAAAGTTCACAATTTCCTTATCCATGCCTCCTGACCTACAAATCTGATGAATGTAAAAGCTGAAAGATGGGGCTACTAATTTTTCCACAGGCAAGATGACAGATACCTCCTACAGCACTCCCCCTCCTGACATTATTGCATATGTGTTCCATTAATCGGGTTCAGGTATAGGATTTCACTTTTTGCAAGAATTAAAGTAGACTTGGGCATCCCTGTTCCCAACCCTGAATAGCTTGGATGTGAACCCACTTGGCTTCCAGGTCTTCAACACTTGTAAATGAACCAGTTGAACCTGAGCTAAGCAAAAACAAACTTCCCCTCTGGTCAAACACGACTGACCCTCTATCTTCACACTCCCGGGTCCCTTTGAGATATACATACATACATATATATATATATATATATATATATATATATATATATATATATGTGATTGGATGGCCCTTTTTCTGCAGGTGCCTTCTGGCACACTGTTAGGGATTTAAAAAAAACAACTCTCTGAGCTATCTTTCTTTTGTACCAAAGCAAACTACTTTCCCATACCAAAACACCTGCACATTTTTAAGAAAGTTCATCAACCCAAAGGGGTTGGTCTATTAATCAACGGAGGTTGACAAAGTGCTAACATTCTTTACATTCTCCTTGAAGAGTGTTGTGGTCTTAGATCTCTATCTCCTGTTTACCTTTCATTGCTGGAGGCATCTGAGGAAACAAGTTGTTCCCTCCATTGGTAGTTGTGTACCACAGTCTTTCTCCTCAGCAATCACAACTGACGGTTATGCTTCTTGGGAAGAAAATGAGAAACAAAAAATGCAGACAAGTTTGGGTTTGTTGCTAGAAATATTTCAGAGCCAAACAGAGTTCCTAAGTGTTTTCACTGTGACAGCTGTATTCCATATCTAGGGATAGGTTGGGATCACCATGAATATGTTAAAAGCTCTGAATGGCTGCTTGGTTAGGGCTGGATGCTTGTTTTGTTTGGTGATCCTTGGGGATCAAATTGAGGGACGCTTCACCCCTGAGCTCCATTCTTTTTGGATGTGTTTCGTGGCAGGATCTCAGTAAGTTTCCTAGGCTTGCCTTGAACCTTGAACTTATGATGCCCCTGCCTCAGCCTTCTGAGTAGCTGGGATTGCAGGTGTGGACCAACTGAGCCTAGACAGGGCTGGATGTGCTACAAGGCAATACTTCAGAGCTGTGAGCAACTCTCATGAGTAGAACTCCAAAGAAAGCCAGACTAGACTGAAGGGCTTCTTAGAAATATTGGAGAGGAAAAGGAAAAGTAATTTGAAGTATAATATGGAAGCAGATGCAGAGGAAAAGTGAGAGTATATTTTTTTTCTTTAAATTTCCAGCATTTAGCATAAATCTTGGCACATAGTAGTTG
>PVKN010013207.1:0-20117 GCA_004027915.1 Capromys pilorides | reverse complement strand
ATTCATCTAAAACTGACAATTTCATATTTAATGAATACCAAAAAAATATTTTATATTTTGTATTTAACACAAAATAGACATACATAAGAAAAATCATTTTTCAGCTGTGATTTTATATTTAGAAAAAACAAATAGGCAACTAACAACTATTCACCAAAAAATAAACACTAAAATTAACTAAGGGCAGAGATTCCCATACTAAGTAGCAACACAGATATGTAACTCAGCAGAAGGAATTAACATAATAAGGGATTTATAAAACCTAGGCAAAAATAATAACAAAAGCAAATGAAAAACCAAGAAACACATCCACGGTGAAGACTTAATCCAGGATGGAAATAATTAGTTATAAATTTTTTTTTTTTAATTTTATTTATTTATTTGTTTGCTTGTTGTGTTTGTTTCTTTATTTATTTATTTTGTGGCTGGCTCAGCCTGCCCTGGTGGTGGGGCTGGCGCAGCATGTGGTGCCGGGGATCGAACCGCAGTCCCTGCAGTTGCCTGAGCCTTCCTATGCAGGCGCTTTAGACCACTGAACCACCTCGCCGGCCCCAAATTAGTTATAAATTTTAAAGAGTGAATTTTAGACCAAGACAATCAAACTGAAACAATAAAAAAGATGTTTTCCTTATATAAAATGCTCATGAGGAGAAAAAAAGATTTGTGCCTCTTAAAAGGAGTGGAGGTAGAAGCCCAAACAAGTAACGTGATACTTATTCAAGCAGACTCAAATACTGATTTTAACTGTGTGGCAAAAAAACATGTCTTACTTCCAAACGTTAGAATTACCAGGAAGAATAAGTAATGCTTTTGCTCAAAACCAGGGCACGAAAACCGAAAACACTGCAGTGCAATGTAGGACGCTCCATACCGGCCTCCTTGTTTTGGTCTGGAAAGACTAGCCAGTATTCTGAAGAGTATCATTTTGCCAGATTTTTTAAAAACTTTATTTATTTTATTTATATTATGGCTGGCTCAGCCTGTCCTGGGGGTGGGGCTGGCAAAGCATGTGGTGCTGGGATCGAACTGCGGTCCCTTTGGTTGCCTAACCTTGCCCAAGCAGGCACTTTAGACTGCTGAGCTAACTTGCCAACTCCAGATATTGAAGCAGACAGAGATACAGCTCAATTAAAAGTGAATAATTTAAAGTCAGGAACTCCGCATAAAAATCCAGATTTCCGGGCTCTGTAGAAAAGCCAGACAACTCCACAAACTGGAAAACCCTTCCAGATGGAAGCCGGTGGCAGCGCCCGTCAGACGTCAGACGCAGGGCCCCTTCTAGTCTTTCCTCGCGCTCCTGCGTCTCTTCCACGCAGGCTACGTCATCCCTTCCACTCACCTTCCTGCTCCTTGTAGGATCTGAGTTTAGGACTCTAGCCCTACATGATGGGGACCAAGGAAAGGTTCAAAATGCATTAGGGTTAGATTTGGTTTTCAAAGATCACCCAGACAGCTGGCTGAAAATCAGGAGGAGACCCAAGAAATCCACAAGCCTTTATTTTTTTTTTTTTTTAATTTTATTTATTTATTTGCTTGTTGTGTTTGTTTGTTTATTTATTCATTTTGTGGCTGGCTCAGCCTGCCCTGGTGGTGGCGCTGGCGCAGCATGTGGTGCCGGGGATCGAACTGCAGTCCCCGCAGTTGCCTGAGCCCTCCTAAGCAGGCGCTTTAGACCACTGAACCATCTCGCCGGCCCCTCACAAGCCTTTATTTTACTGCAAATGAGGCCAAGCTAGTAGGGTGAGAAACCCACTTACCACTCTACCACTTCCTACAAAACTACATGGCCGGAAACTGAGAATGGAGGAGTGAGGCACCTGTTAGGATACACTAGTGGGGGAAAGAGCTTGAAGGGTGCTTTGCAGTCTCACTGCGAGCAGTTAAGGAGCTAGGGTACCTCGGGCAGCTACCCCACTTCCTGGAAGCCTATTCTCAGGGGACACCAGATAACTCATCAGTACCAACAGCCAAGGAAATAAGGAAATGGTGCAACCCAGGCGTGGTGGCACATGCCTATAATCCCAGCACTTGGGAGGCTGAGGCAGGAGGATCAAGACCAGCCTGGGCTACAAAAGTGAGCTCAAGGCCAGCCTGAACTGTATAGCGAGACCCTGTCTCAAAGACAAAAAAAAAAAAAAAAAAAAGGCAATAGTGGATTAGGCAGGCAGCAGCCACACCCTGGCTGTGAGGACAGGCCCACCTGTTTGAGCACCCATCAGCTTTATTTTGGTGAGCAAATGGCAGAGAAGGGAGAGCACAGGGGAAGTTTCTTGGGGGCAAACATCACCCTGGGTATCCTATGTGGTGCAATGAATGGGATAAAGAAGGGTACAGGGCAATGTGTGGGTTCCTGGCTTATCACTAGGCACTGACTTGATGGCGACAGCATCCAAAAGAAAAGGAAGAGCCCACAGGTGTGGGCTGGGAGGACTGTGGGGGGGCCTGCCTTGCCCCTCCCCCAGGGCACGCTGAGACTGCAATCAAGACTGGGTGTGGTGGGGTACACCTATAATCCCAGCTCTTGGGAAGCTGTAAACAGGCAAATCACTTAGTCTGATCTAGTAGTGAGACCCTGTAGACCCTTCCCTAAAAAAAAAAACACACAAAAGAAAGAGGAAACAAAAGGTGGAAGAAGACAGTAGGAAAATCCATCCTTAAGCATTTTGGCCAGAATATGTAAATTTGTAGAATCTTTTTTGTTTTTTGTATTATGGTCAGCTCAGCCTGCCCTGGGGGTGCAGCTGGTGCAGCCAGGGATCAAACTGCGGTTCCTGCAGTTCCCTAAGCTTTACCTAAGCAGGTGCTTTAGACCACTGAACCATCTCGCCGGCCCTGTAGAATCTTGTTCAAGACACGCAGCTTCACCTCACAAGCCCAGTAAGCGGCCAAAGAAAATGCCTCTAGCTCTCAAAGGTAATCTTCTCATGGCTGGGTTGTGAGACAGATGTAAAATAGATACAGAAGAAGGATTATGTGAAGTAGTTCCATCAAACAAATACCACACAATTCAAATAAAATGGAATATTATAGAACTGAATAAGATATAATAACAGAGGGCCGCAGAGATAGCTCAGTGGTCGAAGTACCTGCCTAGGCAAGCACAAGGACCCCAGTTTGATCCCTGACACCACATGCTATGCCAGCCTGGCCCTGGGTGCAAGGAGTGGGCCACCAAGACTGGGAGTGTGGCACATTCCTGTAATCTCAGTGCTGGGGTCACTGAACACAAGTGGGTCACTACAAGTCTGAGCTGCGTAGCGAGACCCTGTACTAAACACATAAAATTAAAAAAAGATATAATAACAGGTTACAGAGAGACAATAACTTCATATACGAGAATATAATTGCAAAATATATAAAAAGAACACAAGCTGGACATGGTGGCACACAACTGTAACCCCAGCACTCTGGAGGTTGAGGCAAGAGAATCACTTCAAGTTCAAGGCCAGCCTGAGCTACAAACTGAGTTCAAGACCAACCTGAACCATATAGTGAGATGCTGTCTCAAAAAAAAAAAAAAAAAAAAAGAACACAATAATGTAAAATCCACCAGATATCACAATATAAACAACATGGGTCTATACCCCATGCAGTTTCCATTAAACGCTTAGGATGGCTTATGACAAAAAGCCATCACGGTAGAATGATGATGTGTAAACCACCATAACAATGAAATGTAAAAACACTGTTTGAAAAATCACCAGGGGGCTGGGGAGATAGCTCAGGGGCACAAATGCCGGCCTGGCAAGTGCAAGGTCCTGAGTTCGATCCCTAGTTTTGCAAAAAAAAAAAAAAAAAAAGAGAAGATAAAAGATTAAAAAAAAAAGCATCAGGACTGGGGGATGAGGCCCAGCACTAAGACACTAGTGCTGGAAAGAAAAAAGGAAAAGGAAAAATGAGAACTAGAAGAAAAGAGGAGCAGGAAGACAAAGCAAATATGCAGAATGTGAGGTTTTCAGAAATACTGCTGCTGGCAACCACCATACGAGGGTCACGCTGGTGTCCGGGCCCACTAAGGGGACAGTTTTATATTCCTTCTCCCAACAGAAAGAGCATTTCATGATACAATTTCCCTAAATTAAATCAATCAGCTGTACTCACTGTTGTCCCCACTTCAGTTTCATGTCATTAGGGAACATTTTTTTTTTTTTTAAATCACTTTGTCTGTTACATAGATCTTTTTTTTTTTTTTTTTTTTTTTAGAACTAGGGATCAAACTTAGGCCCTTGCGCTTGCCAGGGACGTGCTTATTCTACTGAGCTATCTTCCCAGCCCGTTATGTAGGTCTTGCTTTAGCTTGGTCTTAGCCATCCAGCAGAAAAGTCTAACTACACGGTATAAAAAAGAAAGCCATATTAATATGCTGAGCTGTAAAAGGCTCAAGTCAACAGCTTCAGACATTACCAGTTGTGCTGATAACCCACCACTATTATGGACTATTGGACTATATATACAGCTACTTTCTCTTTGTTCAGTGAGAAGAAAGATTTGTACCAATAGTGTTTAGACAGGATATCATGTCTGCATCTTGTACTCTGAGCAACTACTACGAAGACAACAATATGCAAAGTGTCAGTTATTGTATTTGTCCTACTAACCTGTTGTGAAACTGTCTCATGACTATTTCTTTCTCATTAATATTAATAAAAAAAGCACTTTCTCCAGCTGGGTGTGGTGGTACCCATGGTGACTCAGGAGGCTCAGGCAGGAGGATCACTGCAAGTTCCTCAACAGCCTGGGCTACAAAGTGAGCTAAAAGACAGCCTGAACTGCATAGGGAGACCCTGTCTCAAAAAAAGCAAAACAAAACAAGTGACAGGCGCAACCTTACTATGACAAGCACACAACACAGCACTGCATCAGCTGCAGAACTTTGATAGGAACACAGCTCAGCACATCTGGGCACAGATGGCAAAGCCCACAGAGGGGGACAGGGAGGAAGGCGCTATCAGCACGACCCAGGGAGGGTACAGATTTCTCAGGCTTCATCGTTGTCGACAAAAAGAAAAGATCCAACCTGGGGGGAATGTGGGGGGACAGATGCCTGCGCATCCTTCAAACTATAGCAGGTGGACTTTGGCAAAACCTCACTAAACGAGGCGAAGTAGACAGGCGAGGTAGAAATCTCTGCCGAGAACCCCAAGATGATTTGTTCTGTGGAGCTGGTTGAGGATGGGGACCCTTCAAACTGGGCTTTCACAGGCACAGAATGGTTGGCACCCTCTGAGAATATTAAAGGCCACCCCACCTTAGCACAGAGGGAGGCTCACCAAGAGAAGACCATGTGGGAAACACATTCAACGCCAACGGGATGCGGGTGCTCAGAATATTGCTAAGACGATGGTGTGGTTTAGCACCCATGCACTGAGCAAAAGGCAAAAATGGTTCTCTAAGTTCAATACTGTGCTGACTTTATAAAGAGTTACATTTAAAATTGCTTAGAACTGAAATGCGCCGTGACAAGGAGAGGTAGTGAAACCGTATTGAGCGAGTACATGCAAAAGACAAGATTATGCATAACAAGTGAACAAGCATGGAAAGATGCTTCTCGAACAGCTAAGTAAAACTTTGGGAATGTAGTGTACACACCCCGTGATTGTCACACGCAAACCGCGACTGCGGCTAGGAAGGTCTGCAGAGACCAGCCCTTTGTCATGCTGGCCCAGCAGGCTAGGGAAGGAGCTCCGAGCGCCCTGAGGCTTGGCACTCAAATTGTGCATCCAACCTCATCCCCAAATACCATCCTCGGTCTCCCAGCTCTAAGTGCTGAGGTAGGAGTCACCGGAGCACCAGCAGTGACTCGGGAATGCGCGGATGTGGACCAGCACAGCAGCAGACGCCTCGCTCTCAGGTCTTCCCGGCCCGACGCACAGCTTCCCACGGCTCCGATGCCCTGCAGGAGTTACCTGGGCGCGGCCTCGCAGCTGACCTAGCGGTGCCAGGGGCTGGGGCCCTGGCTTCTGCAGCCCCAGTGGGCCGGGCTCCTCGTTTCTCAGAGCTCTGTGGATGCGCAGGGGCAGCAGCCGGGTCATCTAAGATGGAGAAACAGGTGAGCTTCCCCAAAGCAGCCTTGTCTTAGCCCATGTTTCTGCTGACTCACTCAAGGCTCCCGACACCCTAGACTTCGAGTTTGTGTCTTCTGGACTTAAATACCCAACTGATACATTTATTGTGCTAACATATTAAAAATGTCACATTAGCAAGCACAAAGTCCCTGTTACATACTTGAGATTTACCGAAGACGATATGATGATAGTGGCAGCCTCTGGGCACAGAATTAGGGTCCCTACACCCCTGAAAGGTCCTTCAAGGGTCCCTACCTCCACCGAGGGTCCTCTGACAGCCACTAACACTGGTCTATGTGGAACCCTCCCCAGCTTCAAATCTGTGAAGTCCACCACTAATGTCCCACCCTAAGAAAACTCTACAGTAAGAGCTTAGAGCCTCTGATTTAGTCTGTTGTTGCTATTTGTTTGTTTGTTTGTTTGTTTGTTTGAGACAGTCTTGTCACTGCTATGTAGTTCAGCCCGGATGCCAATGCACTGTGATCCTACTGCCTCAGCCTCCCGCGTGCTGGGACTATAGGCGTATACCACCCTAGCCAGCTGAAGGTAGCTTGATTTTCCTGCCAGCAACTCTCCTAAACCCACCACGCACATATTTTCAACTATGAGAAAATTTAATGAAGTAATTAAGGGAACATCAAACCACTTTGTAAGGTTTAAAAAATGTTAGAGGTTGTGAGTATGCCTTACATGTTTAAGGGTTTGATCCCCAGTATACGTGCGCGCGCGCGCACACGCGCGCGCACACACACACACACACACACACAGCGCAAGAGGGGAAGATGGTGTTGTACAAAGTGAAAATTTAAGATATAAACTAATGCTATTTGAAACACACTTAGTATCTGTGTTTGCATAAGAATAAGACTGAAGTGCCTACAATAGGGATAGTTGATGTGAAATTACAGTAAGGAGAATCAGTTCTAATTTTCATTTCTAGTCTGTTTCATAATTTTTTTAGTAATGTGGCTGAAGTGTCTTAACGGTGAAAAATGTGCTAGGTGTCACAGTGCATGTGTGTAACCCTCGCACTCTGGGAGGCAGAGGCAAGAAGACTGCATGCTCTGTTCCACCTTGGCCAACTTAAGATTCTATCTCAAAATTAAAAATTAATTTAGATCTCCAGCACGCCCCTGGCCCACAGTGGGGAGGGGGAGCCTGAGACAGTGACTGAGACTGGGCGTGGTGATACAGCCCTGTAATCCCAGCGCTTGGGAGGTTGAAAACAGCAGGATCACTGCAAGTCCGGTCTATGTAGCGAGACGCTGTATTACATACATTAAAAATAATAATAATCATAACCATGAAATTAAAAAAAGGTCTGGGATGTAGTTTACTGTGAAGGGCTTGCTTTTCCCAGTCCTCGCCCCAAAAAACAGAAACTTCAACAAAAGAAAGCTATACCTCCCTTCCCTGACATTTCCACCTGCCACCCCATCTCCTTTCACCGTCTCACCTTCTTCCTGACCTCCAAACTGCCCAGAAGTCACACTGTTCAAACATTTAGGCAGTCTATAACTCGGTGGTGGTGTCCTCCCTTCCCTGCCTAGACTAAAATTCTGTGCGATAAAATGTTGACCGTCCCACAACTCCCACAGATGCAGCTGCAGCGCACGCAGGAAAGCCTTTGTCCTTGGGCTCCCTTTCAAGGGAGGTCCTGATTTCTCTACGGCACGGCGCCTCAAACCCCCCTCACTGGGCAGCCCCCTGACTCCCTCCGCCACGCTCACCTCGGTGTTTGAGCCTCTGGTGCAGCTTCGTATGCTTGTAGGCAGCGATGATCTGAAAATTCGTGACGCTCGGGAGGCTCAGGCCTTGATCCTGCAGCAGGCTCAGGGCTGCGGCGGCAGGCGTGAGCTGATGGGACCTTGAGCAGCTCGGGGACCTGCACTCCCCCCGGACAAAGGCTCTGCAGACGTGGAATTTGTGGCACTTGTCCTTGAGGTTGCAGTAACCATAGAGAGGGTCACCGCCTTTGTTGTACAACAGACAGACCTGGAGGACAGGAGGCAGCACCTGAAACACTGGTTTCCACTGGATCTTTTCCTCTGCAAACTAGATTCTCTACTTATAAAGTTCACATTAAATGGCATCTTTTCTGTTAATGCTTTGTGTTTTGATACAGATGTGCAATGTGTATGCACTGTGGATAAACACCAGATCGGGGTAACTGGTCCATCTGTCCACTCAGACCTGCTAAGGTGTGATTTTAAAAAATACGGTACACATTTAAATTTTCAAAGTTAAACAGGGTGTGATGGCACACGCTTATCACCCCAATACTTGCGGGGCTGACGCAGGAGGAACCCAGAGTTCAAGTCCATCCTGGGCTACGTAGCAAGGCCCTGTCCGAAAACAATGAAATGATGACAGTAACAGATACATTGGCATTAATTCCCTTCAAAATCTTCCCCCTTGCTTTGACTATGCTTCTCCCATCCTTCCTGCCAACCTCCTGAAGCAGTTCTGGAAGGCTCTTTCGTGCATATCTTTAGTTGTGGTCTCCTGCCTCAATGCGCTGCATCAATTTACTTTCCAGGATCATCTGATTTTGCAAAGGAGGCAGAGGTCCCATGGTGGCAGATCTGGGAAGCCAGGTAGACGAGGACAGCATGGTGCTTTTATGAGCCCGCTTTCTGTGGAGTGGCACTGGGGAGCAACATTTCAATTTTTTTCTTTTTAAATCCTACCTGCTAAAGACACTCGGGCAAGAGGATTTTAGAATTGGTTCAAAAACTGCTAAGAGCAGGGTGTGCTTGTGCGCATCTAGAATCCCAGCACTCGGGAGGCTGAGACGGGGGACTGGCATGAGCTCAAGGCCAGCCTGAAGCACATAAGGCTCTGTCTCAATAAACCAAAGAAAGGGGAGAGGGGAGAAGAGGGAAAGGGAGGAGCCTGAGCCGGAGCCAGAGCCAGAGCCAGAGCCTGCAATTGCTGGACCATGTGATAGTTCTGTTTTTTGAGAAACTGCCACGCCATGCTCCCTAATAGTTACACTAACTTGCATTCCCACCACCTATGGGCATTCCTCTTTCTTTGTACCTTCACAGGCATCTGTTACCTGTTGCTTTTTTGGTAACAGCCATTGTAAACAGACTGAAGGGATACCTCAAGGTGGTCTTAATTTGCATCCCCCAATGTAAATGGCATCTTCTGAGCATCCAGGGC
This sequence comes from Capromys pilorides, assembly GCA_004027915.1. Classification (NCBI taxonomy): domain Eukaryota; kingdom Metazoa; phylum Chordata; class Mammalia; order Rodentia; family Capromyidae; genus Capromys; species Capromys pilorides. The sequence goes on along the minus strand of PVKN010013207.1, from coordinate 10,884 downwards.
TGTTACAATCTTAGGGTAAAAGGCTAACGTAGAGTACTAACGTTCCCCCAGGTTGCCCCAGCTGCTGGGGTGTTGGCTGCTAACGATTCACAGCTGCCGTTCTGGGACCTAAGTCCCTAAGACAACCCGCTGTCCTTCCTAAAGCCTAGAGCCAACCAGGCACATCTGTGGACACCCAAAAGGCTGGCCCTTGCCACAGGCTCCAGCAGTTCCTGAGGGCACTTCTCACCGCACAGCTCTCCCATACCCACCCCCAGACCAGGCCAGGCTTTAGCTTCCCGGCCCAGCTTCCTTCCCCGCATCCTGCTTCTCTCTCCCTTCCGTGGTTCTGTGAGGAGCCCTCCCTCAGTAGCTCCCCTGAACCTGAATCTTTACCTCACACTCTGCTTCCAGGTAAACCAACCTCCACAGGGAGCACTCCTGTGTGGATTGTGACCTAGACAAGCGTCATGTGGGACAAGAGAACTGGTCTGTCCCAGGCACGCCAAGGACATGCGCACAAGAACTTCATGATGATATAGCAGGTCGTCCTCTCAAAGCCACTGACCAGACCACCTCATGCCACAGAAAGATGGCAGGTTGTGTGAGAAACTCAAAGGATAACAGGAGGACAGATATTAGGAAGGAGGAAGAACTCGTTCAAATGGGAAGGAGAACAAGGGATGGTGGAAGGGAAAGAAGAGGAAAAGAACTTTTTTAAAAAAAGAATGGAGGGCCGGTGAGACGATCCAGCAGTCTAAAGCACTTGCTCAGGAAAGCTTAGGCAACAGCAGGGACTGAGGTTCTATCTGGCACCACATGCTGTACCTGCCCCACCCCCAGGGCAGGCTGAGCCGGCCACAAAAAAAAAAAAGAATGGAAAGAAAAAATGTTTATAGAACTGTTGTAAATGGTGAGGGGAAGAAGGGCTGAAAGGAAGGGAGGGAAATGGGAAAAAACAATTCAGATATATTATGACATATAAATTTCCTATGATGAACGGGGATAGTTGCATATGGTATACATACTAATGAAAAACTAACTTAAAAGATAAAATAGGGCTGGGGAGATAGCTCCACAGTCTGAGTACCTGCCTGACCAAGCGCAAGGCCCAGAGTTCAATCCCCAATAACGCACACCATGTCAGACCCAGAACCAGGTGTGGTGGTGCACCCCTGTAATCCCAGTGCCAGAGAAGCTGAGACAGGAGAATCACTATGAGTCTGAACTGCGTAATGAGACCCTGTATCAAAAGCAAAAACAGAAAAACAGATAAATAAATAACATAAAATAAATAAAAATTTTTAAAAAGGCTCAGAGTAAAGGCCCTGGGTCCAATTCCTAGTACCACCACCACCACAAAAGTATCTATCTGGCTGGGCCTGGTGGCACATTCCTGTAATCCCAACACTCAGGAGACAGAGGCAGGAAGATTGCTGTGAGTGCCGCAAAGTGAGCTCAAGGCCAACCTGAACTGCATAGTGAGACCCTGTCTCAAAAGGACAAGAAAGAGACAGAGAGGGGAGAGAGAGAGAGAGAAAGAGAGAGAGACAAGAGAAGAGAAGAGGGGAGGGCGAGAGGAGAGGAGAAAGAGAGAAGAGAAAGGAGAAATTTTTTTTCAACTCTAAAGCATCTTAGAAAAATAAAATTTAATTTCAGGTTTCTCATCTACCAAAAAAATAAAACAAGAGATGATAAAAATGGAGACAGAGCCCTTGTATGCGTCCTGATGTGACACAATGGGAAATACAGCCCTCTGGGTTTTGCCATCGAAGTCCACCCCCAGTGCCTCTCAGTTCCAGGCAAATGGGAGGTTTAGGCCCCCTAAGAATGTACCGCCTTTGAAAAGCTTCTTGCTATACAATCAAGCATTGACTCAAAGCTCAAGGTCATCTGAGATACACTCAGGGGACACAGGTGTTCAACAATGGGACAGTGAGACATTACATGATAAATATTAAATGACCCAACAAGAATGCAGTCAGACAACCATCTTTCAAACCAAAACATTCCGTCTGTGAATGTGGTGCCCACTTCCTCAAAGTGAACTCTTAATGTTAATGTAATTTCAACCCTTCTATGAAGTAGTTTTAGGAGGTTAAGTGATTCCAGAGCTTATCTGGGGAAAAAAAAAAAAGAAACCAATTAAACAGGCAAAAGAGGAAGAGTACAGGGCATGGGGACTAACATGGTAAAATAGAAACTATTTTCACTCAAGAGTAAGAGACTTGATCAAGAACATATACAAGTATAGAAGATCAAGGAGAATAGGTCCCAAACCTAGTACAAAACTGATGGTAATCTGCTCCTTAGAGCTCTGTTAGAGGAAAAAGAACAGAGAGGCATAGATTAAAGGATACAAAGTTTCGGTTGGGATGGATTAGTTGTGGACATCTAATACAGGGCAAGATGAGTACAGTTTATTTAAAACTATATATGGTATACCATGTATAGCGTACACCATATAGTGTGCTTGAACACTGCCAATACAGATATTAAGGGATGCGGACATAGCTCAGTGGCACAGTGCCTGCCTGGCTGGCAGGATGTCATGAGTTAATTTCAAGTACCAAAATAATAATAACAATAATAATAATAATAATAATAATAACAACAACATGTTAAATGTTCTGATTACTCAAAACAAAGATAGCTATGAGTGATGAAAATATTAATTGGCATGATATAAACATATACGAGAACATTGCGCGGTCCACCAGAAATGCACAATTTTGATTTGCCAACTATTCTTCAGTAAAGGAAAAAAAAAAACACCTGACAGGACTTAATGGTAAAACCACACAAGCAAGACGGTTTCTGTTGTTATTTTGTGGTTCTTTTCGCTGGGGATTTAACCCAGAGCCTTGGTGCTGAGATACATCCTCAGCCCTTCTTTATGTTTTAAGAAACGTTCTTACGGAGTCACCAACTTGCATAGGCAGGACTGGAATTTACCAACCCTCCTGCCTCGCTCTGGGTGCTGGTGTTGCGGCACGTACCACTGCATCCAGTCAACCTGATGCTTTCTTACAGGAGACTAATGTTTCGGGATACGTTCACTTCATACTTTTATTTTTAAAAGTATTTAGGACTATTCTGGCTTTCTATTTCTTCTTGAATCGATTTTAATGAGCTCTAATATCTAGAATCATGTCCATGCCATCTACTTTTGCAAATATGGCAGTGGAATATTCCATATACTATTCCTTATCTTTTTCTTTCTTTTTACTGTGCCCTGTGTCTTAGAAAATGGCAAAGGGAATCGTCAGGCTCTTTCAAGCCTGGTGTTTTAGGTGGCTATGATTTGTGTCACCCAGCCACACACCCTGGCCCAACCAATGCTGTGAGCTCCTACTGTAAGGGCTCACAAAACCCTGGAGTGAGGCTGCACCCAGGAGACCCGGTGTTACGGCTGTGTCTCAATGTCCCCCAAAGCCCCATATGTTCTAGGTGGGGCTTCCTCAGAAGTGGCTGGATCTAGAACATGTGACACTGGGATTGGCTCATGGTGCAGTGCTAGGATCAAGGTTGAAGACAGGTTCAAGAAGAACTCTCCAGCTCCCAAGATCCTCTCCAGAGGGCCTTCAGGGTACAGACTCGGCTGCCACCAGGGTGGCTTCTGTCGTTCCCACAGAGATTTGAGTCACACCTCTAGCCTTGAGGCTTCCTCCCCTCACACAGACACCTTTTGGCTAACACAGGGCCACCATTGTGAACAGAAATCCCCTCTCTGTCCTCCCTTCTACCCCTCTTCTAGCAGCCTGAGAGTGTCTGTCATAGAATCATGATGCCGGATTACAAAATGCCACTTTTAATTGGCAGTCTCATAATATCGTCTCTTGGGAGTATCACTATTTTCTTTAAAAGAAATTCTCTGAGTATGTCGAAGCAGAAAGAAACATGCTAATTTTCCCATCACAGCAATTATACTATGTATTTTTAAAGTATCTAACATTAAATCATATTTCTCCTAAGCAGTTACATTTAAGATCAAAAGCCACAGAGTAAACGAAGAAAACACTTGGAACCAATGCCGACAGGAGGGTGGCGGCTCACCTCGGGTAAAAGGGAGGGATCATTCTGCAAAAGCAGGACCCGGAGCTGGGCTTCGTTGAGGCCAAACAGTCCGTGGTTTTTCAGGACTTGAATGTTGATGGGGCTGTGGATGTTGTGGGAAAGGCTGCATGTGGACCTAGAAGAACACCAAGCTCTGGATCAGGGCCAGAGGCGAAGGGGCGGGCTCTCGGCCCATTTGTGAAGGGGGACGATTAAAGGAAGATGATCGGAAAGCTGGACGGAAGCAACTCCCTTTGCAGGGTCATTTCCGCGTCCCACATACAAAGTCAAGTCACTCCCCCACCGCGCAGCTCACCACCCCCTTTCTCTCTACCCCTCCCACTAGGGTGGGTGGCACCCTGGGTCCCAGGGGCATCTGGCATCACCAGCTGAGTGCACAGCTCTCTCCCCACCAGGCCTCGGTTTCCTGGGGCCAGATCGGACCGGGGTTTGAACCCTACACTGTACAGGTTTAAAAGGTCTGTACAACTCCTAAGAGTCTCAGATGTCCCTTTCGGGAGACGGAGATTTAACCCGGATTTAATGCCTGTAATCCTAGCTCTCGGGAAGCTGAGACAAGACGGTCGCTGAGAGTTTGAGGCCAGCCTGGGTTACACAAAGCTACCTGGTCCCCAAAGGAACAAACCGGCCGTGGAAATGCGGGGGCGTGGGTCGCAGCCCCGGCCCCACTGCGGCCCGCCCTCCGGGAGCCTTCTCCGCCGCCCGACCCCGAAGATGGGCGCGCCCCTCACCAGCAGTCCCGGTGCGGGCACTTGCCCAGCACGTGCCGGCGGCAGAAGTGCAGCTGGTCGCAGCCCTGGCACTCGCCGCGCTGGTAGCGGGCGCACAGGCGCGCGGCGGACACGGCCACCACCCTGCAGGCCTGGGCGCCGCCCGCCCCGGCCTCCTCCTCCGCGTCGTCCTGCAGCAGGAAGCGCTCGGGCCCGGCGCGCCGCAGCACGTCCTCGAGGCGCGCGGGCGACAGCTCCACGTGGCCGCGCAGGTCCTGCAGCGGCATGCGGCCGCCGTGCGCGCACAGCACCTTGGTGAGGAACGAGCACACCGTGGGCTCCGCCATGGCCGGGCCGCGAGCACGGCTCCGCCCCGTCACGTCGGCGCCGGGTGGGCAGGGCCAGGCGGGTGCAGGGCCTGCGGGGCGGGCTCTGCGCCCCCCTGCGCGGGGCCTGCCCGCCCTGAGGGCCCGGGAGCCAGAGTGGCAAACACCGGGGCAGCTGAGCTCCTTGCTGGACCTGCGAGGGGCTGGAAAAGCGCGCGGTGGCGGCAGCCAGCCGAGGGGGGCGGGTAATGGTAGGTGGCTGGCGGGGACTGTTGGAGCGTGCCCCAGTTCCGCTGTGGTGCAGTGGGAAACGCGCACGCGGGCTCTAGAAGGCTGAGAATGAAAAACATAGAGAAAACGTTCCAACCATTGCATAGGAATCACATTTGTTATGGCAGTTTTGTCTGTGTCATCTGTTTTTCTCACATAGCAATAAGACAATCCTCTTTTGTTGTGTTTTATTTTGTGATCCCGGAGGTGCAGCCTGGGCCTTAGGCCCGCTCTCCACCACCGAGCTGCACCCCAGCCCTGAGCATGTTGAATTATACATGGACCCGTAAGCGGCTAAGCGTCTGTCATCTGTGCCCAACGGCTCTTGTTGCTTGTTTCTTTGTTGAGACAGGATCTCACTATGCAGTTCAGGGTGGCCTTGAACTCTTCATGTGGCTCAGGCTGGTCTCCAACTTGCCGCAGCTCTCCTGCCTTAGCCTCCCAAGTGCTGGGAGTACAGGCATGTGCCGCCATGCCCGACTACAGCACGCGCCCTTAGTGACCTAATACCAAGATGGACAAGGAATGCGAGAGATGCGCCCAGCCTCGCTGTCTCCCAAGGCCCTGTGAGTGCTGAATCGATCCACGCCAGGTTGTATAAGAAGCTGGAGAGAAGGTAGCACTCGGACACTGAGAAACAGTAGTAACAGAGGAACCTGGGGGTCGGGGGGCTGTCACGGAGGAAGGCTGTGGGCTGGCCGTGGCCTGTGCTCCGCGGCTGCCTCGGGCTCCAGTTCTGCGCTCAGCAGAGCTTTCCAACCCCTTCTCCAGGTGGGTCCCGGCTGTGCGAGGAAGAGGCCCGCGGTGTTTACTTATATATCTGTGTGTAGCGTTCAAGCTCAGGGCAGCAGGCATCCGCCTTCTCTGGGCCATCACTGTAGCCCCACCATCCAAGTGTCTTACAGGGAAGGAGACCTTTTGCAGCTGGTACCAGGAGATGAAAGCCAGAGGGCGTGGAAAGAATCAAGATGCGTCCCTGCATACCAGTTCTCCACAGTGAATGTACCCATTGGTACAAACGTGGACTAACAAAAGCACGACTGAAACGGAAATAGTACAAACTCTTAAAAAATAAAGTGGCCATGTTGTGGGATGGTTTGTTTTATTTATTCTGAGATGCTGAGGCCTTGTGCATGCTGAGGAGGTGCTGGACTCGGAGCTATACTCTGGCGAGATAGTTGTTTTATGGAGACCCTGGCAGCAATGAAGGAATGGATTTCTAGAAAGCAAGACAAGATAGGGAATAACAGCAGGGAAGCCAGCTGTGAAGGGCTAGGTCAGTGTTTGCTGAACTGTGTTTGGATGGACAGGCTGTGTAGGCGGCTTGGTGCACGGTGATGTGTACCATCCTGGACTCTGAGGGAGATTAGGTCTTCCTGTGGAGCCTCCTGTCCCTCCACCTCTCTCCTCCTCACCCCCTACCCCCTTGCCCATGTTTTGGGTTCACCTCTCAAGTAAACTGTTTGCTTCTGACTGAACCCAGCCTAAGAGACAGACTGAGAAAATGATTATAGGGAAAAGTGAAGCGTCAGGTGCGGACAAACTCCCAGTAGCGCCAAGCTCAATACCCAGCCTTCATTTGGTACATGGCCTCTAGGGGGCATCTCTGATGCAAACCGCAGCATGTCTGACAGCTGAAGTCCAGGGATCAGTCAGCTCATTTATGAGGAGGCTTTCAGTCAGGGGAGCCCACCGCAGGCAAGCAGAGAATGTGGTATGGGAAGAAAAGGTAAAGACCAAGAAGCTTCATAAAGGATGGGAAATGGGTCGAGACTGGAGGGGGCATTATAGGACAAAGCTGTAGAGTTTAAGCAGTTCCTTAAAAATTCTCATACCCTGTTGCCAGTTGTGAAGCTCCTGCTGAGATAGGCTTTGGTAGCACGGGCTTTAAGTCCCTCTGGGGACACGGACTGGTGTTACATATCAGTTCGTCCCATCTGTCCTTATTCTTTAAAACAAAATCTATCTGCTGTCCCTCTGCTCACTTGAAGCCACGTGGATCCTTGGCCATGTCGCACTAGCCCTGCGCTCACACACCTCTCAGTTGGCACCCGCTGCCTTTCTTGGTTATCTTTGCAGTTGCTAAATGGGGACTGGAAGTAGTTACTGCTTAGCTTCGCTTCCTCCGGCCACACGGTAGGCTGAAGAGGTCACTCAGGACAGATTTTACTGGGTCCCTGCTGTGATGAAACATAGAGAGCGAGAAAAGAAAAAGCATGCACCTAGAAAAATAATCTATCAAGGCCTTCAAATATCTGCTCGTGCTTGGTTTGGTGCGTTTTTGTGTATTTGAATGAAGATGTTTGGGGCAGAACCTGGTTCACTCTTTCTTTATGCTGTGGTCCAAATCAAATACGAGTCCTACCTTCACTTTATCAAATTCATGCTACCGTATCTGTTGCCTTCTGTCTTTCTCCTGTGTTCTCCACTCAAAGCTCTGTGATTTAAAGAGTGTGTGGAGAAGGGCTTTTGGAGGACTGGCTGATTGGGTAATATACTTTCAAATTTTCTTCAGAGTGGGTCCCTTTTAGCAACCCTGGGACAGGAGGGAGGGAGGAATGTGAGCCGCTGCCAGCCCTTAAGACATGCCAGCCAACTGTGGGCTTCCCTGCCATCTCCCCTGAAGACTATTGCTCCTTGCTCATCAAATCCTGGCATGATGTCTTAGTAGTCACTTTCGTAGTGGCTGAGACACAATCCCCGACACCCACAGCCAAGAGGAGGAGACTTTTTTTTTTTGTATTTTAGGGAAAGGCCTATAGGGTGTTCAGGGTCTCACTACTAGATTGGATTCCTAGTGATTCACCTGTTTACAGCCTTCCAAGAGCTGGGATTACAGGCATGCGCCACCACGCCCAGTCTCAATTGCCATCTCAGCATGCCTTGAGGGCAGGGTCTGCACGACAGGCCCCAGCCCCTGCACCTGCTTGCAGGCACTTTATTTGGCTGAGCTATCTGCCAGCCCTGAGGGGGAGACATTTATGAGGATCACAAGTTCAGGATTTCAGTCCATGGTTGGCAGGCTCAAGTGCAGAAAGGCCATGGTGAAATGGTTCGGGCGGGAGAAAGCTGCTTACCTCCTGGTGGCCAGGAAGCAGAGGAAGGAGGAGGCAAAGAGAAAGACACGCCCCTCTAGGTCCCTACCCCAGCGACCCAGCTAACAGCAAGTTGGCCCTAGGGCACCCATGAGCCAGTCACCTTCCAAACACTGGGCCACTGCACATAGCAGAATGTTATGTTTCATCTAAGCCTTAACAAGTGATAAAAATCATTGTGTCTTCTCCCCTTTGAATAAACCAGTTGACTATATTATGGTGATACCAATAAGTAGAGCAAATAAAGGCAACAGAACAGAATTTTTGTTTGTTTTTATTTGCTAATTTCAAATCAAGCAAGCCAGGAAATAATACAACTTGATTACTAAGACATAAGTAATTGATCTAATTAATTCTATAGGCTTTTGCAAGGCACCAGCATAGGAAGAAGGCAGCTGACCCGGGCATTGAGTATAACAGAAAAATAAGACATCAATTTTGGCATTTGAACTTATATTCTAATGTAGAAAATGAACCATTTCAAGTTGTATAGATCCAAAAACTGAACAAATTAAGGCACAAAGCATTTTAAAAACTGGGGGTTTAGGAGACAAGGTTCTCAGCTATAAAAGTAACAGCTGAATTGATCTAAGGATGCTAGACATGAACTATGTCAGTGGTTCTTATAGTGATATATTAGAACGTGACGGGTCGTGGCTGGTCTCATATCGATTATACTGTCATCAAGTAGATGTAGCCAGAGATCACAGATGTCCTACAGTGTGTGGATCAGTCCCACACAACGAAGAATTATTCTGCACCCCGTACAGAATGTCTAACGTCCTGCAAGACATTTCGGTAGGACCTACAACTCGTCTGCGAGAATAAAATCAATTCATTTGTTTCTCCTGAGACGATTTGTAATTTGTCCTATTATGCTTATTTCACCCATTCCTTTACCATAGACAGATAAGGTATGCGGTCTGTTATGACTTATCCTAAAACTGATTTCTTTTTAATTTTTTAAAAAATGTATTTAGGACAGGGTCTCACTACATAGATTGGACTGGTAGTGATTCTCCTGTTTTCAGCCTCCCACGCACTGGGATTACAGGCATGCACCGCCACACTCAGTCTCAATCGTGTCTCAGCACAACCCAGGGGCAGGGCTGGCACCTGGCAGGCCGGGAATCAAACCCTGGCCTGCTGTGCTCTGCCTAAGCAGGTGCTTTAGTCCGCTGAGCTATCTGGCTGGTCCTAAACTGATTTTCACTGTGTCACACATACCTCTAATATTTCCTTGTTCTGTGCTATAGGCAATAGCTCCTGACCGACTCTTACGCCCAAAAAATATTCACTGTAAGGGCAAACATCTGTCTGGCTAATAGCGTAGTCATGCCTGAGCATTTATATAGTAAAGTTCATTCTAGTTTCATTTATAAAGGTTGCCTCTATTCCAGTAGGACAAGCGCAGGCAATTTAAAGAAAAAAAAATTCTTTGTGTAAGTAGATGATATTCCCTATGAATCACCTCAGGACAGAAAGAGGATAACACTATGAAACATCTGCTCTGAAAAGGATGACTAGGCCTGAGAGGGGCTGCGGTTGCCGTAGCTGAGGCTGAAGGCAAGGGGCACTAGTAGCATTGAGCATATGAGAGCCAGGTATGCGGGGTGCTCCACAATACACTGGACGGCTTCTCACAATAAGAAATTATTCTGCGCCCTATACGAATTTTGAATGTCTCACCCGACATTCACGTAAGACACAAAGCTCGTCTGCAAGAATACAGCTCCTCTTTTTTTGTTTTGTTTTGTTTCGACAGTCTGTACACTTTCTTGCAAAGTTGTTATGGTTTGTGTCTCGTTGTCCCCCCAAAGCCTCATGCAGTCATGGGGCAGGGACTTCTACAGTTTGAGACTAACTCATGATCCACTGGGATTATGTGTCTTAGCACTGCTGGAATTATGGATCTTAGTACTGCTGAGGTTATGGGTGTAATCTGAGGCAATATACTGAGGCAGAGAGCCTGAATGTAATATTAGAGAGACAGAGAGACAGACTCTCTCTGTTGCTTTGTTGCTCTGGTTGGTTGGTTGCCTCCATCGCCATTTTGTTGCTGTTCTGCCACCATGAACTGGATGCCCTCTGCCCTGTTCCACTCAGCCTTGGAGCCGGCCGAATATGGACTGAAACCTCCAGCAACTGTGAGCTGAATAAACCCTTCCTTCCCTCATTTTGGGTGTCGGGTATTTGTCCCGGCAACGAGAGAAGAGTAACTGAAACAACAGTACTGTATTTCAATGAAGATTACTTCATTCTTTCTCCCATGAACACATAAGTATTATCATATGCAAGGAAGCGGTTGTATCACTAGTCTACATTCTAATGTCCACTCATATCACTGCTTTAGTCATTTTTCCAAGCTTCTCTGTAAATAGCTCCTGATCTACTTTCAAGTTTACATTCATTATAAGTAGGCATAAG
>PVKN010013206.1:0-20114 GCA_004027915.1 Capromys pilorides | reverse complement strand
CTTACACTAAGGATACAACATGGTATTTGTATGTGTGAATCTGATTTATTTTACTTGTGAGCAGGTCTCTAGTTGTATCTATTTACCTGTAAAAACCTCAAATGTATCTTTCTTTATAGTTATGTAATATTCCATTGTATAAAAACATTACACTTTTTTTATCTACTCCATAGTTGATAAGCATTTGAGTTGTTTCCAAGATTTAACTATTACAAATTGTGCTACTTTAAAATGTGTGCATATATATTGCTGTGAGTTGGTGTTTTTATTTTTATCTTTTTTGAGACAGGGTTTTGCTATGCAGTTCAGGCTGGCCTTGAGCTCAAGTTTGTAACCCAGGCTGGTTTCGAACTCACACCGATCCTCCTTCCTCAGCCTCCCAAGTGCTGGGATTACAAGCATGTGCCACCACACCTGGCTTGAGCGCTGATGTTTTTAATTCTTCTGGGAAAATATTCAGAAGGGGAATATATGGGCTGAATAGGCCTTTAACCCTAACTTGTTTGTGGATTTCCACAATGGTTGCACCAGGCTACACAAGGATCTCCAAAACAAATATTGATTTTTGATGCCAGATGGAAGATAAATTTAATCCCACAAATGCTTTTTCTTTTGTTTGTATGAGTTTTGTTCTACCCAGATAGCATGTTATGGCCCCTCAAATGAAAGATGTGAAGTCCCTTTCTTAAGGTCGCTATTGAAAAAGAAATCCATGGATGTTGCTTAAGGAATATGAACTATGTTGTTTACATTGTAGGAGTTTTCAGTCATAGGTTGCTTCTGTGAATTTGCTGGAAAAGGAATACCCAGATGTATTTTTTCTTTTAATCTAGAGAATTTTTGGAAAAATTTACTAGCTGTAAATATTAGGTCATATCTACCACAAGAGCAATCTTTCGCACACCAGTTAGCATGAGAGTTAGAGATGCCTTTAAGGAGGCACTGTAACTAATCTCCTAGTAGTAATGCAGACTGTGAAGATCACCTATGTGTCACTAAAGAGCATATCTTCCAGCAAGTCTCTGATTGGTTAACTGACTTAAAATACTGAGTTATTTAAAGCCAGGACATTTGGCTTTAGTTTTTTTTTTTTTTTCTGTTACCTATTAGTTAAAGTCATTGGTGGAAATTAAAACATCTATATGTTTCTTACCTCTAAAATAGGTCAAATGTTAGGATGAACATTAAGCCATCCTCCAGCAGCTGAGCTCTATGAATCCATGAGATCTTGGATTTTTCTGTCAGATAATTTTCCATATACATTGGTTCTTGATTTCTCATTTCTTACTGAATTTAAAAGGGTCAGATGTGTTACCTCAAAATATTCTACCTTGGCATATGGATTATTTTGAGATGAAGGCTACTGAGAACCAACACATACAGAAATTCTTTGCATTCATCCTTTTTCTAAGAGCAGAAATGTTGGCAAAATCAATGCTGTCATAATCCCACCCAGGAAGTCATCAATGAGATGAGGCTGTGCAAATCAACTTTAATAAAACAATATTTATCTTTCAATAGTTTTCCTATATAGTTCCCTTACTCCACAAACATCAACTTCACTTTAACATGACTATTGTCTTTTTTTTATACACATTATGGCCACCTCAACCTGCCCTGAGGGTGGGGCTGGCGCAGCATATGGTTCCAGGGATTGAACAGCAGTCCCTGTGGTTGCCTAAGCTTTCCTAAGCAGTTGCTTTAGACTGCTGAACCATCTTGCCAGCGCTGTCTTTCATTAAAATGGTACATTTCCGTGCCCAACTTCTGCTTTTGATTTTCACTTCTTTTCTAGGTAACCCATGCACAGAAAATTAATAAAGTCAATTAAACTTGCATGCCTTCTTTTTAGTCTGTTAGCACGTTCTCCATCAGTTTCACAGGCTTCAGGACAAAATCCAAATAGGGAGAAGTTGTCCTTGCTACCGTATTGGAAGCTGAAAGTATTTTTCTTTGATTTACAATGATGGTGTGACTTTTTTTTTTTTTTTACCTTCCTGCTACATTTCTACGATTTGAGTATATTAGAGCATTATGAGCTCTTGAACTTACATGCTCCTTGACACTGCCACCCCTGGACACTGCCAGTACTGTAGGATCCTACTCATGTTGCTGTACTCATAAAATAGCTAATGTAGGATTTTTATTGTCTTCTGTAGTGGTTGTCTATAGTATGGTATGGCTTGTTGCCAGCTCCACATCACACCTGTCTTCTATAATCATACTTTACATATTCGAACACAGAGTCAATTATAGATACATTAAAAATCAACTTACTTTTATGTTACCAAATGATTCGGAAGGATCCATAATCTAAGGTTCTCTGGAATAATACCTTAGAGGTTTCCAAAGACAAAATTATCACTGTTATAGCACAGAAACATTTGGCCAGGAATCAGAAAAACCTACCTTTACATTCAAACTCAGGTACCAATTTTTATTATGACGTTAGGCAAATCACTTCATGTCTCTGAACCATAAAATCCTGAGCTGCAAACCAACACACCAGACTAGACAGTTTCTTAAATCCTAAGTTTGTTATATGTTCAAAGGCCATAACTTAGTTTACTCTGGCATTAACATACTTACAGCTAATAATTTGTAATACAGTTCATGTTTCTAAAATCTCCAGATAAATAGTAAAGGAGAATTTTATTTCAGTGTTATAGTTCTGAAGATTGGAACATATCCTAGATAACTTCATAACCCATGAACCATAAAATATGACAGCCTGAAGAAATATGAGGAACCAGTAACAAAAGTATGGTCTTCCCTGAGAACACCAGAAATCTATTTCTGGAACTAGGTAGAGATCTGCTAGAGTATCTGCATCTGGGCAAAGACACCTATGAGGACAGCAATGCAATTTATGTAAAAGCTCACTTATATCTGCCTACAAGTATAGAAACATTTGAGGGCTCAGTTTTAGTTTATCCTTTAGTGGGTAAAATGGTATGGGCTGATGTGTCCCTCCCTCCTGATTTGGAAAGAAGAGAAACCTTATTTTTACTCAATATGAAGCAGCCTCAGGGAAATCACATCTCATCCATCAGATGCCCAACAGCTTTGTAATGCAAATTGTACTTTTCTTTTCTTCTTACCAACGACTTAATTTGGGGCAGGATTGATTGACTAGAATGTTTGCTAATCACTCTGAAACAAGACTAGGCTGGGGGCCAGTGGAAGTTTGCCAGAACCTTTCTTCCAAAGACAAGGTCGACAGCTGGTCTCATTTTGGAAATGCTTTTGCCCATTATCTTATCATTTGGTCTATTTTATATGGTCCACATCTCAAATTACAATTGTTATTTTGAAGAAGCTACAGAGCTGAAGAAAACAGACTCCATATATAATGTAGTGGTGCAGATTTAGCTATACTTTGAAAATTAGGCTTCTTGCTATAATTTTTAAACCACCCTTTCCATGCCTTTTTTTTTTTTAGAGCTGGTAGGTATATCAACAGTTATGAATTACTGTTGAGCTCTATCTTTTATAGGCCAGTGTGGCCACATTTTTTGATGATATAGGGAAAACAACTTTGAATTTCCCAAATTATATGGACTTTTAGCAGAGTTGAGGGAGAAGATATTGACAAATTATATGCATTGGATCCTCCTTAGTGCAAAACTATAGAGGCGGGAGGGTCAAGCAACATGGTGGGGCATGAAAATGATCAAAGCATGTTACTGAGTCTAGGAGATAGAGAAACAACAGGTAGCTTAGGGACTGAGTAAACTGAACTTAGCCCTTGGAAAACTGAAAACAAGAGAAAGGGGCTCACTGGAGAGTGTTCCAGAGATCAGGGGACCTCTGCTCTTCTAGCATCAGATGTCCAGCTAAAAATGGCACTGACAGTGTTTCAAAGGCCAAGAGCTTGGGTAAACTGAGCTAAATCCTGAAATGTTGGAGTTCATGGAAAACTACTTGTCCCGATGTTAGAAGATTGGCCAAAAGCAGCCGTTGCATTATCTTATTACCCATTTCTCCTGCCCACTAACACAGCCCAACAAGGTGAATACAAACCTCTGACATCAGGCACCTCCTCAGCATCATCCCTTGGCATGCCTCTGAGCTAAGGACAGTGCTTGCTCTTTCTAATAACGTATATTCAGTTCACTCCCAAAGCTATGTCCTGGACTTCATATTTCATTATGTTTAGAATAAGGACAAGTATTTAAGATTTGAAAATTTAATTGTGAAAATGTTGAATCCTGTGCAAAAGCCCTCGGGAATGGAGAGATCCTGTTAACAGGCAGATCTGATAATATCTGCTTTTTTCAACCTCACTCAGTAAAACCTAAAGACCATGCAATAGCGTAAGGAGCCTTACAATGTGTTGGCTCTACTTGTTTCTTCCTGTGTTATTTCCTGTCCTCTTCCATTGGTCACCTTCTCTCAATGCCTGGCTATTCTGATTTGTTGGCTTACTCGCCTTGTTTTGGGGCTCTGTCTGGAACATTCTTTCCAGATACCCTTGTGGATTCTTATCCTGCTTCTTTTGTCTTTGTCAAGTGCCTTCTAACTGAGCCCATCCTCCAACGTGTGAGGTTTAAAATGTGGAGCCAACACTCCTTGCCTGTCTACACTGACTGCATTGCTTTAGTTTTTTCATGTTGCCAGAACATTTTTATTTATTTAGTTTATTGCTGCATGCCCAGAGCCTATAAGTGCTTGGCAATATAACAATTAAGTTTATATCTGACAATTAATGAAAAATAGCACTTTCAGATACAGTGTGGATCATACATGATTAGACCTTTGTAATAAATAAATCATACTAAAAATCAAAATTTTGTTGCCTGTGATAGTGCAGTACAAAAGTTTTCCAAGGGTATTTCATAGTATAAAGTATATCAAGTCCACTTGGAAGTGTAATACTAAAGGTTTAGAGGAAATCAGTGTATTGTGACACAAAGGAATGGTAAGAAAGCACTAAGGCAGCCGTCATCTGTACTGGGGATTTGTATGCAGGCTCTGGAGAACCTTCAATGCACAGTGAACATAAATAGTATTTCTACAGGAAGCTAGAGAAACTCTTTAATATAAGTGAGATGCTATTTGTTGTAAAGAAGCAGCAAATACGTTCTGCGCAGTGCTTGAAAGAGCACCAAGGGCTGCGTGGTAGAGAATCATCCCACTCCCTTTTGGGAGAGCTTCAAATCACCTTTTTATCAGGTCACTTACATAAAGAGATTGTGCCTATTAATAAAACATCATTCATTCATTCCTGTTTCTCTAAGAGAAATATCGAAACCATCTCATTTCTCTGTTTATTCTGCTTTCTCTCGAGTCATTTTGCTGCACTGTATCATGTTCAGCAGGAATTCACCACAAGAATCAGATTGTTAGGCTGCATGACTTTGAAATGCTTTGCTTATACTGACATTTTCTTGTGTATCATGGAGTCTTTATTCTCTAGCCAATTCAAGGCTCGCCAGGATAGAAGATACTGTTGAATGAATCACAACAATCATATGTACATTTTGGTGAGTGATGTTATATACAATTTTCTTTGGATTTAGGGGATAGAAATTTTTTTAATTGGAGTTTAATTTTTTGTTTTTACCAGGTTGTGCTTGCCTTCTGTTGCCTTACATCTACTTAGTGATTTTGCTATTCTTTCCCCCTCTGTTCAATGAGTGAAAACTTTCCCCATCCTTATTTTTTTTGTAATCTATTTGTTTATTTGTTTGGCACAGGGTCTTGCTATGCAGCTCAGACTCACAGTGATCCTCTTGTCTCAGCCTCCCCAGTGCTGGGATTACAGACATGTGCCATCACATCTGGTTTCAGAAGCTGGAACAGCACTGGGCTAGCTCAGCATGCAGTACT
Organism: Capromys pilorides; assembly: GCA_004027915.1. NCBI lineage: Eukaryota > Metazoa > Chordata > Mammalia > Rodentia > Capromyidae > Capromys > Capromys pilorides. The sequence goes on along the minus strand of PVKN010013206.1, from coordinate 14,282 downwards.
GGGGATTGAACCCAGGATCTTGTGCTTACCTGGCAGGTGCTTAGACTTCTAAGTTACTTCCCCTATCCAGTCCCCATACTTATTCTATTATCAAACTTTTTAAGTGCCTATTGAGTGTCTGATATGGTCACATTCATGCAATAGTATAAGAAAAAGTACTATCAAAAATAATAAGGAATGTAGAGAGCAATCACTGTGATGAAAATGGGGAATTATTTTTGTTTCTCTTTTTAGTTTATTTATAACTTTTTTTGTGGTTCTCAGGATTGACCTCAGGACCTTGAGCTTGCCAGACAGACAATTACACCACTGAGCTGTATTTATAGCTTATTCATATTTTTATTTGCACATACAATGTTTTCTGTGTCTTTCTGTCTCCTTAACTAGCTCATTAAATATGGATGCTGTTTTGCTGACTATTAGGTGAACTACAGATCATCAAAAAGTATTAACTATGGCTGGTGCAATAGCTCAGTGGACTAAGTGCCTACTTAGGCAAGAGCAGGGATCCAGGCTTGATCTCTGTCACCACACGCTGTGCTGTCCCCCAACCCATGCCTGGTAATGCCAGCCCTGGGGCAGCTGAAAACAGGAGAATCACTATGAGTCCAAGTTGAATAGTGAGATCCTGTACCAAGTACATTTAAAAAAGTATTAACCAGATAAATAGGAAACTACTGGAGTAAGTAGTAAGTATACTAACTGATTATATATATATATATATATATATATATATATATATATATATATCAAATATTATATATAATATAATAACTTTTTGTATTTATAAGTGATAACTTTGTTTATTTTATTATAATTTAAAATGGAACAATTTAAAAATGCTTGCTAATTCTTTTAAAATAAAACAACATTTGTAAAGTGAATTACATTTTGGTGAAGATTTCACATTTTTAAAAACTTTTTGATTTTTTAAATTAGTTTATGGGAAGCTAGAGCCTCTTAGCAATATATCATATATAGTCTAGAACCACCCCTCCAAAAAAGACAAAGTTTTTTTCCAATTTTTCCTCTTTGTTGTTTATTTGTTTTTGAGACATGATCTCACTGTGCAGTTTCGGTTGGCCTTTTGCTCATTTTTGTAGCCCCCAGGTTGGTTTCAAACTGACAGTGAACTTCCTGTTTCAGCCTTCTGAGTTCTGAGATTACAGGCATGCATCACCAATACCAGGTTCTGGGGCTGGCATGATGCTCTTGGGAATCTGAGGCTAGCTTGGCAAGCCCAGAGATCTGGGGCCAGCATGGCATGCAGGGCTGGGGACTGAACACGGGTTCTTGGGCTTCCCAGGTAGAGGTATGTGCTCGTTCTTCTTAAGCTGTCTCTCCAGCCCCTTCATTTACTCTTTTTAAGAAGAGAGAAAATAATAACTCTATTCCCACTCAATAACTTGAATTTTAAAATTAAATTAAATATTTATTTTGTAGTACTAAAATAAATTTGAAAGAGAAATTTGTAGGCTTTCTATTTTTTGAAAATATAGATTTGTTTTTGAGGGTAAGTTTGAGACAACTTCTCATTGTAGTTTAGTCTGGACTTGACCTCACCAAATAGGCTAGACTGGTCTTGAACTCATGGTGATGTTCCTGCTTAAGCCTACTAAATGCTGGGATTATAGGCATGTGTCACTATGCCTGTCTGTTTTACTTTTTTGAAAATCTCCTAACATGCTTAATGGAAAAGTCACAATTTTCCTGTTTGAGCACATAGTCATTATGATGTCTGCAGAGCTGCTAAGAGAATGAGTGTAAAAATGACAAAACACCACTTCAAATGTCTCAGGCATGTAAAGGGGGTTGTTGAAGTACACTATCAGAATTGATGGGCATGATGATTTCGATCTTAGTTATGGTCCAAAGACCAGTATGTTAAAGGCCTAGAAGATCCTAGCAGTGCTAGGAGGATATGGTGGAGCTTTCAGCAGCTTGGGCCTGTGTAGGAGGTCAGGTCACTGGAGGCTTACCCTTGGGTTGGCTAATGAGATCTGGGCCACCTCTCTCTTTGTCTACTTCTAGGATGCTAGGGGGTGAGCAGCTTTGCTTTGCTGCATCATGTACTTTTTGCAGTGGTGCTGTGGCTTGTCACAGGTCCAAAAACAGTGAAGCCAGATGATGTGGGCACAAATCTCTGAAACAGTGAGCCCAAGTAAGTCATTCCTCTTTTTAAGTTGATTTTACAGGTCCTTTGCCACAGTTCCGAAAGCTAAGACAAGTGGTTAGGTCCACTGTGAGCTACTTACATAAGCTGGCCTACTGAACAACCAGTGATGGAGGATTTTTCCCTCCACAGCCCCCCATGGCTTCCACTAGGTCACCCAAATGGGCTGGCCTGTAGAGTTAAGGCATTTCATAAATCAGAGTGCAAATATCAGTAGGAAATAACAGTTGGCTGCTAACAGCTTAATACCTTGTTGTGAAGAGCTGATTTATTTCGGCCTGAGAGTTCTTGAGAGCAGAGAGATGACAATAGAAGAATAAAAATGAGAAGGTGGGGGTGGAAAAACTCCTCTCTTCAACTAATGATTGTTTTCTATTTCATAGTGTATCTCAGGAACCACCTGCTATTGGAATACTTATCTCACAACTGTGAAAAAAGGCCATTTATTTTAATTGCTTATCCTCAAAAGGTGCCAGAATTACAGATCCTGTGGTCTCTAGCTTCTGAAATAAAATTCATTGATCCAGGAGATGAAAAGAGTATAACTATTAATAAAAAATCAAATGAACCTCACTAATTTCTATAAAAAGTATTTTTACTGATAATCATGCAGGAAGTTCTTTATATAACCTATGCTCATCCTATTTTGTCTTTCAACTCCTTTTTAAGCTAGAAATGCCTTTTGCTGTCTTGGTTACCTGGATTTTTTCATAAATAAATTTCCCCTCATTACGACTTCTCCTTAGGAATGTGTGTTACTATTTCTTCTTTCCTAAGAAAGTACATATTCCATTTTAGCATCTGTGCTGAGATATCCTTGGACATTAAATTCTGGTCTTTGTTAATAGAGCAAAATGGCAATAGTGTCAGGGAATGCATGCTAATTCAGCTTACTGTAGGTTTCTGCAGGTAGAATTGCAAATATATTTAATCAGGGGGACTAAGTCATCAAATATTCATGTCTTTACATTTCAAGTGTTGACTTCTTCCAGAACTGTATGTAACAAGCACCTTCTAATGAAAGCACTGTCATCTTTGGCTGATCTTGATGAGATTCTGGCCCTGTCACCTGGGGCTGCAAAGCCTGACCTGGGAGGGACATACTGAGATTAGGTTATGTAGTCAGGATGATTTTGGGTCACTCTACGCCTGAGCTCAATTTGTAGTTTTGGTGAAATGCCTGAATTCTGTCAGGAGAAGTAATTCACACCAGAAGGAAGAACTGCAAGTGGTCAAGAACAGATTGGGATGTTAGGTGTGGGAGACTTGGGAGCAAAATTACTTTAGTTATAGGTGGAAAGTAAAACTGAGAGTGAAGACTCTGTGCAGGCTACAGTGGCCTGCTAGCAATAAAGGACTAAGGTAAAGATTGCTGTTGCTGTGTGAACAAGTGAGGCACTGTCCCGTACTGTGGGGGAACTAAGAGTTGTGGGAAACAATGTGTGGAGTCAAATGTGCAATATGTATGTTAACTTGTTCAAACAGATATTTACTTGCTGCAGACTTTCATGTCAAAAATGTCACAGGAATGCTTATGACATAAATTTGGAAAAATGCCTTTTAGCAAGGATATAAAGCAAGGATTCATAACATGTCAGAAAAAATTCATTAAACATATTGAACTTATTTGTTTATGATTTTTAAGAAAAAGCTGGCTTTGTTTTGCCAGTTATTGCTGACATTTATTGGTTGATGAGCCACTTGTGCCTGTAGTATCGTTTCCACACTATGGGCCAGGTATCTCTTCTCAGGCACATCTGTGGAAAACTCTGATTTTCATTCTCAGGCTCCTCGTTCCAGATGCTGTCACCTCACACAGATCTCTGATTCCAGGTGATCAGAACAGCTGCTGATGGCAGAATTCTCCTGGTCTGGACAGTCCAGTGCTAAGGATATCGTAGTAGTAGTTGAGACTCTCTTTTATATGGAAAGCTGAATACTCAAGAGTGAGTCTATAAAGAAGATAGACAAATATTCGGGGAATGGAGCAAGTGCTTGTGGATTTTCTCTTTGCAGATGCTTTGCGGGCTACGCCCTGTTCATGGGAAAGAGGCCTTTGCTGTGAGGCTTCTCCTTCTGCTCCCCTCTCATGCATAACCTGCCACCCATCAGCACAGGTGTTCTAGTCGCTCTTGTCCCATCCTGCCTAAGGGGATACTTGTGCTGTTCTCACTACTGGGAATTTCTACTCATTTGCAGATTCTTGATGTGGCACTCACATGTACTTTTTTCTGTCATGATTCCTTGGCTCTAAAAGCCATCTTGATTCACTGAAGTCTCATATTCCTCTCAGAATAGCACACAACTCAGTGGGAAGTATAATGCACAGTTATGGCCACAACACAAAATGTCCTTCAAAGGCTTCATTGTACTGAAGACATGGTTGTCAGCTGATGGGACTTGAGGAACTGGATAGCTCATGAGGGCTTAAACTCCATGAAGTGGATTACTCCACTGATGAGTTCATACCTCAGTGAGGATGTTGGATGTTGGGGCAAAGTTGCATGAGGTGGTCATTGACAGTACACCTTTGAAGGGCTTTTCCTATGCCCAGCTCTTTCTTCTGTCTCTCTGTTTCCCTGTGTGTCTCTCTGCCCCTCCTTTTCCTTCTCTCTCCATTTTCTTCCTCTCTTTATCCTTCTCTCTCATACCCTTCAGTGATGTTCTGCCTCACCTCAGGCACACAATAATGGAAACATCCAACTATGACCTGAAATCTCTGAAACCGTGAGCTGAAATAAATCTTTCCTCTTTTATGTGGATTTGGTCACAGCAACAGATATGTATGTTTTTGTTCGTATGGTAATTTGTGGAAAGTTTCCACCCACTGTCCTGACATCAGAGACATCTGTTTGTGTTTGTGACTTTTTTTTTTTTTTTTTTGGATTTTAGAGAAGGTCTCCATGGTGTTCAGGGTCTCACTACTAGATCATACTCGTAGTGATCCACTTGTTTACAGCTTCCCAAAAGCTGGGATTACAGGTGTGCACTACCATGCCCAGTCTCAATTGCTATCTCAGTGCACCCTGAAAGTGGGGTGGCCTGGGGCCTGTGCCTGCTTGCAGGTGCTTTAATCCATTGTGCTGAGATTGCAGGTGTGTGCTACCATGTCCAGTCTCAGTGGCTGGCTCAGTGCACCTGGGGACTGGGACAGTGAGGCATGTGTGTGTGCCTAGTCCCTGTGCTCTCCTAAGCAGAGGCTTGGTATGCTAAAGTGTCTCTCCAGCCCTTGTCTGTTTTTATTTTTCTTCTATCTTCAATACTTCCCATGATATATGATACAGATTGGTCCCTTAAGAAATACTAAAGCCTAAAGGGTAAAATGAACAGAAAATGGTATGGCATACCTACTAAGTTGCAGAGATCATTGAGTGATGCTGATGAGAATATACCAATAAGATGTTTCTCTGCATCAAAGGGCTTGTCTCATAATACAGACAGTCATAGGAGATAAATTGCCACACAACATGGGAAGAACTGAAACAGAGAAATAAAAATTAGAGATTGAAGGAAGCCACAAACAAGACATACTGAACAAACAAGCAAAAAAAAAAAAAAAAAAAGTAGCAGGAGAGGTGGCAGCAGCTAGATCTTGGATCAGGCAGATCTGAACTTGAGTTTGGATTCTGACACTGTCCAGGCCTCTCTGATTCTGTTCCTCCTCTCTAACCTGGTGTAATAATATCTACAAATACTTCCCAGTGGTGAGATATAACCTACAATGACAAGATCCTACTGGTAAATAGTTGAGTACATCTCTGTTCTCTGCCACTGTAAAATTCACAGTCCTTCCTCAAATGCCTACACATTTGCAGGAACTTATGGTACCATGGCCATTTGCAACTCAGAATTCCTTAGATAAAATTTTTTTTATTGGCACGCATTTACAAGACATAATGATTACACTCACCCTGTGCCCCTGTATCACACTTTGATCTTTTTTATTTTATCCCTCTCCACTTCCCCAGACACCCTACCCATCTCTGCAAAGTCTACCTATTTCTTGACATGACTTTTATTTGTTTTTAAAACTTATTTATATTTTGGGTCTCTCATATTAGAGAAAACATGTAATATTTAACCCTTTGTGACTAATACAATTCACTTAATATTAAAGTCTCAAGTTCCATTCATTTCAATAAACTAGTAAATGACTTAAGTTTAGCCACCTGTATGGCAGAGTCGTAACCTATTGTGTACACATGCCACATTTTCTGATCCATTCATATGTTGATGGCAAATAAATTGCTTCCATTATATAGCTAATGTGAGTTATGCTGCAATAAACATGGGCCCGCATATATCACTATACTATAGTAACTTTAGTTCTTTCAAGAAAATATGCAAGAGAGATATACTGGGTCAGATGAAATGTCTGTTTTTTATTTTTTGAAGAATCTTCATGCTAATTTCCAAAACTGCTGCACTAGTTTACATTCCTATCAATAGTGTAGAAAGATTCCTTTCTCCCCATATTCTTGCCAGAATCTGGTTTTTGGTGATGGCCATTCTTATTGGAATAATATGGAATCACCATATTGTTTTAATTTGCATTTCTCTAATGGCAAGATATGCTGTATATGTATTCATGCATTTATTGTCCCTGTGTATTTATTCTATATTTCTTTTTTAGTTGCCTATATTTTATTTGGTCTCTTGTTTAGGAGGTGTTATTCTTTTACTTTACATATTCTAGATATTAGTTGTCTGAGGAGTATCTGGTTAAATTTTCTTGCCATTCTGCAGCCAACTCTGACTTCTCCACTGAACTCTTGCTCTCAACTTCCTCCCTAGCCTAATTTTAGCACGGTTGCTTTCTCTTTCACCTAGAGAGAGAAATTATAACATTCTATGTTAAAATACTAAACTAATACTTCTGGTGGACAGCACAATTTAAAGGAGTTTTAAGGAGAGAAAAAAGATACCACAACACCTCTAATTTAAGTGGAATATTAGATGTCCTTAATCCTAAATCTTTGGATTCTGTAGTTCTAGATTTACATCCTCTTCTCAACTCTTGCTTCTTAGGAGCCAAAAGGAAGCAACAAATAAACAGATAAAACTCAATAGCAATGTCTTATAATCAATAGAATATAGAAAATGTGATGTTCTGTGACTTTGGAGCTAGAGCAGAAATATTGAAAGTGAGCCAGAATATGCTACCTCAAGTTATATCTCTTTGGCATAGGGATTTTGAGTTGTAGGCAAATGAGGAAAAGATGATGCAAAAAGAGATTTCTTCCTTTCTTTTATTTTTCTCAAAGGAGGGCATACATTTCCTTTGTGAGTGTGTCTACCTTGTGCATCTGAAAGAGGAGACCAACCCTTGTTGCTAGAGAAAATAGATGTACACGGAGATTAGTCTACACCAGCACACCTTTCTTTTCTTTTTTTCAGCCCTTTTAAAAATTATTTTAATGAAAAGCAATAGCAATGATATAGTTTCACAACGGATTAGTAGGACAGTTCCAATATTTAATACATTGCATAGTGTTGTCTTTGTAGTATTTGCTCAGAGTGCAAGATGCAGACTTGATATCTTGTTTAATTGTTTGTTTTGATTTTTGTATTTTTTTCAGTACTTTCCATTAGTCCAGTTTCTTACCCACTTGCTCTTTTTTTTTCTAATGTGGAATAAGATGCCATTTAATTTTGCTCCTCCATAGCTAATTTTTTATGTGTATGCTTTAATGATTTTTTCTTTAAAATGAGTTTTGGGCAATTTCACTTTTTGTATCTTGGTATGATTTTATTCATATTTCTTGTGCAAAAGAATCATTTTTCAGCCGGGCGTGGCACTTGGGAGGCTGAGGCAGGAGGATCAATGTAAGTTCAAGACCAGCCTGGGTTACAAAAGTGAGCTCAAGGCCTGCCTGAACTGCATAGCAAGACCCTGCCTCAAAAAGCCAAAAAAAAAAAAAAAAAAAAAAAAGAATCATTTTTCTTGGAAATATGGTGCTATAATTTTAACTAAACTGAGAAATATTGAATCATTTTCTATGAACTACAAAACATTTCATTTAATTTCACATATCAAAAATGTCATTTAAAAATTATTTTACAACTATTTAAAAATATGCAAAACATTTGTAGTTTAGAAATGCCCTGCAAACAGTAGAACACGCTTAACCCAGTAGTTTCAGAAACCATGATGTTTAGAATAGTGGTAGCTAAATTATAGCATGTGTATTATTTGCTTTTTAAAATTTAAAAACAAAGATGTTAATATAAAAATTGTTTTTTCTAAACTAAAACCTCAGTACATGGGCTAAATTGCAGTGCTGATTTTTTGTGCTAAATGACTTGGGTTGGGTTGCACTCATTTCAACAGCATTGACGATTACCATCTTTGAAGGGGTTTTAAATTTTTTGTACTTTTTTATTACTTTTAATAAGAAATAACAATGTGTCAGTTTCAAAACACATTAGTAGTACATTCCCAATATTTGAAGCAACCCATATTGTTTTCTTCCTAGTAGTTAGACAGAGCACAGGGTGTAGATGTGATAATTTTTCTAAACATTATTGGTACATTCTCACTGAACTAAGAGAAAGTAGTTGTATACATAATACAATATTCTATAATCACAGTGGGTTATTGGCAAAACTGGCAATGTTGGAAGCTGTTGATTTAAGCGTTTTACAGCTCAGCATACTAAGCTTTGCGTTTTATGCCTTGTGGTTAAACTTTTCTGCTGGGTGGTTAAGAGCAAGTTAAAGCAAGACCTGTATAACAAAGCATATAACTTTTTTTAAATCTCGACAGGTCAGTAAATCCTGAGGGGATTTGATTAGCATACCTTTCTGAATGACTTTTTTCCCCAACATTAGTTTCCTCCCAATATTTACTTCTTATAATCTACTACTCTTAGAAGTTCCAATTTTCATTCCTTTGTCTCATCACTTGACAATTTATTGTCCTTTGTGAAAATGGTATATAAGGTCTGGTGTTCCACTGGTTTTTTTTTTTTTTTCACTCCTTTTCTATGAACCTTGCAATTACAGAAAAATATTACCATCAAATAGAATTTATTCTTTTTCTTCTGTTAATCTCTCTTTTGTCAGTTTGGTTCATAAACCTTACCACAGAACCTAGCAGGATAGAGAAAAAGTTCTCAACTTTATTGGAATCATTTATTTTCGGATACCTGAGGCACATATAAAATTCTGAATATTTTAAGATTCTCATGCTGTACGAAATCCTAAACCACATAGAAAAGCCACAAGAAGCTTCTCAGACCTAAACAGCCCCAGAGGAAGTCTCAAACAACAACCAGCACCCACCATCAGACATGCTGAGTAATGATGTTTCCAATGATTTCCACCATCAGGTATTGTATCATTCCAGCTTTTGTATCTCAATATCTGAGATGGTGGGTATTCCAGAGCAAAAGCAAGCAATTCCTGCCTTGCTTTGCCCAATAGAAGTTGTGGTTGATTTAGGCTACTTAGATTCGGGGTGGTTACACATAGTTGCAATAATTACACCCATGGTAATGTTGTATTTGAGCTAGGCCTGGAAAGATGAATAAGGATTTCTTAGGAAAAACTGGGAAAAGGTTTTCATGAGAAAAGTGAGGACCTTGATGTTGTGATCAAATGAGATAATAGGAGAAAATCAGGAGGTGAGCTGAGAAATGATGAAGTGAGGAAGGGCAACCCTAATGTACTTGTTCATGAACTTATGTAATTTTCTTCCAATTGTCTGGAATACTAGTGTGGAAGAAAAGTTTAAGAGTACATGGTTTTAAATTGACAAAGTTTATGCAATGGAATTTTGGAGGCTACCTGGAATGTGATTGGGTGTAACATGACTTTGGAAAGTTTGAAAGTTCTTGCACTTCTCTATGAGGGCCATTCTTCAATTGCAATAAAGATCAAACTTCTCTAAATTTCAAACTATGGTTCTATAATGATTAAAAATTTAATTTTGAGTTGAAAAATATTTTAACTTTTTATGAATCCACATATTCAGTTTTAGTATGATTTTTTTGTAGGGGATGGGGTGATGCTAGAGTCGTGATTATAAAGCATTCTTATCACAATATCCTGTATACTAATACATTTTGTATGTAATTTCCTACAGAGGTATTGATTTTAATCAGCTTTCAAGATGTAGCACCACATTTGTCAAGGCAGAAGACCCAAATGTGCAATTTATTCTTACTGGAAAACTCGCTATAATGAATGTGCTAAGATGTGTTAGTTATCTATTAACCTCAACAGGCCAGAAAGCACTAGATCATTAGCTTGCCTTGTGAAAAGGCAGCAGCTGCAGCTTGAGCAACTCCTGTAGGGGAAAGTGGAATCAGCAGAATGTGGGGCCTGGGAAGGAGCCAGCCTGTGAGAAATGCCTGGCTGACTCCAAGCAGGGATATTATTAAATGAATGCACATGATGCATAGCATAATTATACCACTTGTGGCAGGAAAGCATCACCGTTTTTCTCAAATGGTGTACTGTGTACATCAAAATTCATGGTATCATCTATCTCTGGGATATTGTGTGAGCTTTGCCATTCTGGAGAGATTTCAAGTCAAGTTTTGATTAATTTTTTGTGGTTTTATTTGGTTATTGAAGCATAACTTGACTGTGAATGTGCCCCCCTTTCTTTTAAGCACTGACAATCTTGATTAAATTTCCCCTTGAGGAGTAGAAAGAAAACAGCAAAGTAACTGTCACAACTTCTCTGAGATGAATGGTTTTAAGTACTAGAAACATCAGCCCTAAGTAACCTCTCTGGAAGATTAGTGGAAGACAGGAGCACTGTCAAGACTGTGGTACATGGTAGCTGTTAATTATTTTCTCCCTTGACATCGATTTTAACAGTTTCCTCATAAAGCTCCGATATAGGACTCATTTTCATTTCTTTCACACTGCTTCTTATCTTCTAATCAAACAGCAGCCATATTATCAACAAGGTTGCTTTTCAGCATTTAAATTGTATTGATTAGGGTCTCAGTGTGTGATGCCATTTTGAATTTTTACTCTAAGAAATGTAAACAGAAGTCTAGAATACAGAAGACTTTGCATTAAGAAGTCATGGAGGAGAGAGCTCCTTATGTGTTTTTCTTGTGTTGTGGACTAATACGAACCAATTCCACTTGCAGTTGCCAAATTTAAATCTATGTTGATTGTGCAATTTGTCTTCCCATCTTTTGCATCTTATTTATCATCTTATGTGTTTACCTGTGTTCTCTTCCTAAGTACGCAGTGTAGTCTGAATGGAGAAGCACTTGATTTGTAATATAGCTTTGAGAATTTATTTAATAAATACTTGATGAGCACCAGTTATGCTCTATTTCCAATGCTACACAATGGATACACAGGGAAACATAAAACTTGATTCCAGGGATCTTATAATTTAGAGCTGAGGAAACACATTAGAATGGTAGACCTTTATAGCAAAAGAACCCAACAGTGTGTAGGGTCTCTGCATGACATGATTGTGTATGAGCTTCATGTCTGAGAGCTTACTCAGTGGTCTTGATGTAGGAATGTTCATTTTGAAAGAAGAATATCTTCAAGATTAAAAGATATGGTTGTTTTAGTAAATTTGCCATCTCTTTCCTTTCAGTTTATAAACACAATGGACTCTGGGATGAGAAAAAATAAAATACAGAAAGATCTTGCTTTGTTTTATAAAAAATGAACAATGGGCACATGAGGAAAATACAGCTAAAATTTAATTTCCAGGCTAATTAAAGTTAAACAAAGTAAGTGATCACATAGAAGTAAGAGTTAGAAGAATCTTTTATGGTACAAATATTTTCATGTTTAAGACCAGGAATAAGAATGTGAAAAAATCAACTTAAAATATACTTAGTACTAGTCTGATAGAATCACACACATATGTACACACATGCATGCACACACACACAAGCACAGCTTCCTATGGTTGCAGTATCAAATTTCCATACACTTGATTATTTGAAATAATACAAATTTATAGTATCATAGTTCTAGCAATCTGAAGATTGATATCAAGGTGTGAGCAGGGAGGTCCTCCCTCTGAAGGTCATAGGTGACAGCGTTTCCTGCCTCCACTAACTTGTGCAGCTCCTGGAGTTTCTTGGATTGTAGGTATATCATTCTAGTCTCTGCTCTCATGATAGCACAACCTGGTCTGTGAATTCATGTGAAAATCTTCTGCTTTTCTCTTGAAGGATACGTCAGTTGATTTAGCACCCACATGGATAATCCAAGATAATTTCATCTCAATAGTTAATTTAATCATATGAGCAAGACATCTCTTTCCAGATAATACCACACCAATATATGATATCATATGATCATAGCTTTTCAGCACTATGATAATCTAGCTCACAGTTTCAGAGATTTTAGTCCATGATTGGCTGGCGTCAGGGAAACAACATCATGGTATCATGGTGAAGAATGGCTGCTTGCCTCCTGGCAGCTTGGAAGCAGACTGAGAGGGAAAAGGTCTGAGAAAAAGAGGCTGGAAACAACATATAACTTGCAAAAAGATGACCCAATGAGTTGACTCATATAGTGAGGCCTCACTTCCTAATAAACTCATCCAGCTATGAACTTCTCAAATGATTTAATCCATCAGCTTATTAGTCCACTGATGAGGTCAGCAGCATCCTAATTCAATTTCATCTTTAGGCTCCACCTCTAAACTCTGATGCTTGATGATCAACATGAGAGATGTGCTTGTGTCATACTTTGTATTTGGATCATAACACATGTTAATGAATTTCTTGAGAGAATAAGAGATTGTGTTGGCCACAGAAAGATCCTTCTCAGGTCTCTGATGGCCTGCTGTGAGTTAGCAGTTAACCAGCAGTCCTATGCTGATCTGAAATGCATCAGTGACTAAACCTGGCAGATACATTATGAGTTGAAAGACCCATCTACTGGGCAACCTGGACAGAAGGGCTATGTTACTATCCTTGTGAAAGTCTCTCAGAATTTCACTATATGTTATATTTTTCTTCTAATCACTCCCAATTTTCCATCACAGGTTCTCCCCCCTCCCCTAATAAATTTCTTGTATGTCAAATGGAATTTTAGTATCATTACTCTGAGGGCCTGAATGTATGAGTACAAAGGCACTGAGGAAGGGATGCATGAGGTGTAGTGAGGTGGTAGAGAGGTTGCCCAACAAGCACATGCATGAGGCCCTGGGATCCAGCCTCATCTCTGAGGAATGAGGTGGGAGAGAAAAGAAGAAAGAGAGCTTGGCATTTCCAAACTCTGTCAGGGAGGTCAGTGTGTTTATTTTTAAGAAGGAAAAATAGAGGGAGGTAAGATCAGAAATGTACACAGAGTCTTTGTAAAAGAAAAGTAGCTGATTAACTTACCATTAAACTCTTTTTTTAAGGAAAAGGATCAATAATATTAAAACATGGCATGTAAAACACTAACAGAATTTAAAGGAAGGGCTTTATAAAGGCAGGACCTGACAATCTTCTCATTAGCACTCAACATCTGTGTAGGTAGTAAATGTAAGCAGCCCAGTTCTGGACCATTAAAATTTTGATGTAACTCATTAAGACAACTTATGAGCTTTAGTTCAAAGGGCTGTTGCATTGTTTCTGAGAGAGTGACCATAAAGTACATTTAATGCAAATCTAATAGATTTGTAATGAATGAACCTGCTTAAAGAGTTAGTTAGAACATTTGGACATTTACTTCTGAGTGACCACAAGTGTCTTTTTCTAAAACTATTCTACAGTGCTAATCATTTAACGTGAACAGCACTTAACACTGTGCCAAGAACACAGCGAGCATGAAGGGTGTTTTGTTTCTGATGATGAGGATAAAGATAATGGCTCTTTTGGTGGGGGCATCAGTCACTCACAAGAACCAGCAGAGATACAGGTGAAGAGCATAGAGACCGTAGTTTTGGAGATGTGCAGCCTAAGGTTGTTGTTCACTCCTCTCACCATAAGCTGGACTAATTTGAAGACAACAGGCAGTATGACATTTCGTTGTTGAATTCCTATCCTTTTGCTTAGTGACATTCTGTATCATTTCTAATGTTCTTTTTTAAAACCCTCGTCAGTGCTTTTCACAGGGAACTTAAGACTACTTTTATTTCTTCTTTTCCCTGAATAAACTATGACAAGTCCTCTGCTTAGCT
>PVKN010013205.1:0-20121 GCA_004027915.1 Capromys pilorides | reverse complement strand
TGATAGTCTAATAAATCTCTATGGAATGTGATAAAAGCAGTTACACATTTTTACACAGATATTTAGAAATCCAAGGATGTACAAAATTGTAGCCTATCTGTCCTTTGGCATTTTTCCTAGTCTCTTACTCTCATTTAATATCCTTTCCTGTTTTCTTGTAAACCAATCGTCTACTTGAGAGAGAGTATAACAGTAACTGAAATTACACTAGAAGCAGCACACATATAAAAGACCAGAATGACAGACATTCCAAGCATAGTTTTAGGGCTACATATTGCTATCATCAGTGTCAAGAGCCTTTTGAGATTTCTTAGGACCATTGTCTAATTCATCCTGTGAATATAAATGCATAGTTTTGCTCCTGCCATGTTTCCTCTCTTTTCTGTTTCCAGTCACTTTGCTGTTTGACACTTAAGTCTTTGATTTCCATTCAGCTGTGTTATGCCTCTCCATTTTTCTTTCTTCTTTTGAGTTCTTACACTAGGGAGACTGTATGATATTTACACATGTAGGTCTGGTTTATTTCACTTATGAGTATATGTTCAAGATACATCCATTTATATATGAGGTCTTCTAGTTTATCATTCTTTATAGCTGAGTAGTATTCCATTGTATAAAAATACCACATCTTTTTCTTTTTTTTTTTTTTTTTGAGGTACCAGGGATTGAACTCAGGACCCTGTGCTTGCCAGGCAAGTGCTTATTCCACTGAGCTATCTCCCTGGCCCCGTCTTTTTCAACAATTCTTCACATGATGGGCATTTTGGTTGTTTCCAAGATTTGGCTATCACAAATTGGACTGTTTTAAACATAGGTGCACAGACATGATTATGGTATGATATTTTCAGTTCTTCTGGGAAAATTCCCAGTAGGGGAATGGCTTGATTGAATGGGACTCTGCCTTCACTTTCGTTCATACAGTTTTGCCAGCTTGTGATTGAGATTTTATTTTCTTGTGTATCTCTTTGAAACTGTTTCATGCAATCTACTTCTTTCCTATATTGCTCAATCAGGGAATCCATCATTTTTCTATTATCCTATTTTTTTATCAATGTCTTCTTTACTAGCACTGAAGTCTCTCATAGTTATGCTTTCTCTCTCTAGTTCAGAGGTTATTTCTGCTCTGCTCTCCTCTTTACCTTTCTGCAGTTGTTTCCCTACTTTAGATGCTATTAATTTAGAGATGTCTTTTTTAACTTCAGAGGTTATTTCTCCCCTAGTTTCCTCTATACATTTCTGCAGTTGTTTTTCCACTTCAGATTCTGTTAATTTATGCATTTCTTTTTTACTTCAGATGTTATCTCTGATCTGAGTTGCTCTGTACATTTCTGCACTTGTCTGTCTACCTCAGATGCTACCAATTCAGAGATTTCTTCTGCATGATTCCCATTTTCTTCCATTGTATTGTCTCCTGTATTTGTTTTGGGTGGACTAGGGACCTGAGACTGGATCTTGCTCCTTGTCTCTATCATTTTTTATAGCAATGATCTCTATGGTGGTGACATTATGCAATTATCGCCTGGCTGTCACGCAGCCTGGTCGGGCTGGTGGGCAGAGGTGGAGCTCAGGCCGTTGATGAGTCGGGGGATGGACGCAGGCTGAGGCCACCCCATGGCCAGGTAGAGGCAGAGCTCGGGCAGTTGAGCAGTCAGGAGATGGATGTGGGCTCAGAGAGTTCTTACCTAGCTGCTGCTGCACTGGCCTGACAGGTGGGTGGGTGGAGGCAGAACTCGGGGGCTGTTGATGAGTCAGGCAATGGACGCAGGCTGAGGCTGCCACATGGGCAGAAGCTACTCCTTCCCCTTACCCATTTTAAGCTCACTCAATACATTTTTCCAGCTTTAGCAATGTACAGATAACATATAATAAATCACACTGAGTTCAAGTATAACCTTTGGCATCTATGTAGCCATAAAAAATCCCTAGGAGTAAGATCATGAGTTTAGCTACCCAGAAACTTCCATGTGCTGCTTTAGAACCCACCCCTCCTCTCCCACAGGGCTGCTTCCTGTGGTTGTGGGCTAGTCTGTGTTTCCTGGGACTTCCCAAGGCTGAATCTGCACAGTGGTCCTCTCCGTGATGCCGCAGGCTTCCACCAGGTCCTGCCTCCTTCCATCATGCGCCCGTGATGTGGATGTACCAGTTTGTTTGTCCATTGCCTGTTGAAGCGCGCTTGGGCTCTGTCCAGCTCTTGATGGTTATGCTTATGTATTGGTCTTTATGTACTTGCACTTCTGTGTGAATCTGTAGGAGCTGAACGAATGCCTGGATCTTACATGGATGCCTATTTTGATTGATTGATTGATTGATTGATTGATTGATTGATTGGTTTGCTACATGGACTCCCTATGCAGCTTGGACTCATAGTGGTCCTTCTGTCTCAGTGCACCCCCACCGCCCCAGCCCTAGGATTATAGGTGTGCACCACCATGCCCTAGTTTTGGTGGCTGGCATGTTGTACCCAGGGTTCTGGGGCCTGCATGGCATGGGGTACCAGGAATCACACCCAAGTCCTTGTGTTTGCCAGGCAGGCTCATAGACCACTGAGCTATTTCCCCAGCACACCTGTTTAGATTTTTAAGAAGCCACCAAACTCTTTTCCAAAGTCCCATATTTTACTTTCCCACCAGTCATGCATGAGAGTTCCAGTTGCTCCATGTTCTGAGTGACCCTTAGCAGGGTCAGCCTTTTTCAAAGGAATAAATGATAAATACATGGGGAAATACTTAAATACAGTATGTTTCTTTAAAAATTCCTTTCTGGGATATAGCTCAGTAGTACAGCACCTGCCTGGCAAGTACAAGGTTCTGAGTTTGATTCCCAGTACCGTAAATAAAAAAAAAACATTCCCATCTGCTATTGTAAGGAAATATCTGGAGCTAGTTACTTGCAGGGAAAGAGGTTTATGTAGTTCTAGTTCTGGAGGTCCATCACATGACCCCCACATCAACCTGGCTCCGGCGATCCCCTTGTGGGTTCGGGGATCATAGCGGTGGGATTGTGTGAGGAAAAAAAGGTCACATCACCAGCTCATAAGCCAAGAGGCCCAGGAGCAGCCAGGCTTGGTTACACATAACCAATCAGTGGGACTGGTGGGGTCACATGTGAACTCCCTGTCCCTTCCCAGGGCAGTGGCCCCAAGGACATCACTTCTCCCCCCCTTCTTCCTCCTTCTCGTTTTCCTCTTTCTCCTCTTCCTTCCCATTTTCCTCCTCCTCTTCCTGCTCCTCCTCTTCCTTCTCTTCTTCCACCTCCTACCTTTCTTCTTTCTCCTATTATTTCTCCTCCCTTTCTTCTTTCTCCTCTTCTTCCTCCTCTTCCTCCTCCTCTTTCTTTTTTTTTCCTCCCCTTCCTTCCCCTCCTTTTCCTCCTCTTCCTCCTCCTCCTCTTCTTCTTCCTCTTCCTCCTCCTCCTCTTTCTTTTCCTTCTCCTCCCCCACCACTTAAAGGTCGTACCCTCTGCCAATAGCACCAGCTTCCAGCACACAAAGAGAGATTGCCTTAAATTAAAGATTGTCATAATGCTAAAGCAACCTTTAAGCACCAACAGAGGCACAGGCAGGAAGCCAGTGAAACATAAAATAGAATAACAAAGCATACTTGATCCAAAAGAAGGCAGAAAAAGAGGAAAACAGCGAGCAGAAATAAAGGGGACATTGGCAATCAGCGTGATTTAGCTGACATTTATGAAATACTTCACCCCAAGGCACTAGAACACAGTTTTCTTTCAAATGCCCATGGAACCCATTCCGAGGGGAGCTGTACTGCACACCAGGGAGCAGGTCTCAGTAAATGCATATAGATTCTGGGAATATAAAATATATTCTCACTCGGCATGGTGGCCAACACGTGTAATCCCAGGATTCAGGAGGCTGAGGCAGAAGGATCACTGTGAGTTTGAGACCAGCTTAGGCTACAAAGTGAGCTCAAGGCCAGCCGGAACTGCATAGCAAGACCCTGTCGCAAAAGGACAAAAACAAAGCAAAACAAAATATTGTCATTTGGAATCAAGATAGAACCGTATATTAAAGATACTATGTCTGGAAAATCATCATTCACTAGTAGTAGAAATGAACAACACTTGAGGATATTAGATCAAAGGATAAATGAGAAAACAATTTGAAGTGAACAAAAGTAAAAACATACCAACATATGCAAGGTGCAGCTAATGTGGTATCTAAAGGAAAATTTTTAGTAATAATTGTCACGGAAAAAATCTAAAGCAATTGACCTAAGTTTTCACCCAGAGAAACAATAAAGGGGAGGGATGATAGGGTCGAAGTAAAAAGAAATAAGGGAATGATGGGATAAAATTAGAAATAAATCATGGGGGGGGGAGACTTTTTAAATCAAAATGTTTTTTTGCGACAAACAACACAATTATATTTTCTAGAAAGCGGTTTGCATGCCCACCCAATCTGAGTCACGTCTCAGTGTCATCAGTTCTGGGGGGGGTGTGCCTGAGCGGCGTTGGCGCCTGAGCCCAGGCCACCGCGCTAAGCTACCAGCCCCCTCTCAAGTGTTGAACTTTGAGGCAGGACCTTGGGAAGCCGCCCGCTTGCTCCACAGTCCTCTTGCCTCTTGCACCTCTGAGAGCCCCAAGAGCATGCATCTGTGGCTTCCACGCTGCGGTGTCCACCACCATTGTTATCAGGACAGTCAGCATGACTCAGGGCCCCCAGCGTCTGCCATACCTGGAAGCTACCCTGGGTACCCAGCGAGGTGTCACGCTGTCTTTGTGCCTTGGTTGCGGCCCTGCCTCCTGCTTCATCTTCGCTATTTTCTAGTCGTCTATGAGCCAGGATGCCTGGCAGTCATACTTATTCATTTATCTGCAAGAGCTAGGATGCAGAGCTTCAGCAGGCTCGCGGGAGCGAGGTCTGTGAATTTCTGTCCACAGCCTGTTTTGCTTGCCACCTGGAAGACAGTGTGAGTAATGAGCTGGAAACAGCCACTGAGTGCAGTTTGACTTCGGTTGAAAACCTGCCTGTGTCACTTGGTAGGATCATGGCCTTGGAAAATGTACCTTACCTCTCTGGGCTCAGTTTCCTCATCTGTGAAATGGGCTTAATACAGCTTTCCAAATTGCTGTTGGTAGGGATTGAAGGGCATCATGTAAGGACGGTGATTTTTAATTCCTGACACAGTGATCACTCCAGGCAAACGACCTTCTCTACCTTTACTCTCCCCACCTGTTCTGGAAGTTGTCATCAACAGATCATTTATTCCATATCATTAAACTCTGATGCTTTGAGATATTAACATGTGCCAGGGTGATCAAAATATATGGTGAGTAAATTTAAAAAATTACTACAGTAAGGGATACATTGCCTTAGTCTCCCTCAAAATACATCCTCTTACTTCAAATACACTACCCCAGCTTTCTCGCCACTTTTTTTTGAGACAAGTTCTCACTATGCAATGCAGCCTGGCCTTGAACTCACTTACGTAGGCCAGGCTGGCCTAGAACTCATGGTGATACTCCTGCCTCAGCCTTCGGAGCGCTGGGATCACAGGTGCGCACCGCCATGCCCGCTCTTGCCACTTTCTGAAGGCTCTCTTTTGTAGATGTCTTTACCAGGTGTGTCTGTGGGGGGGACCCAGGGTGGGTGCTGCTGCCACGTGCCACCCAGGCAGGACCTTGACCAGCAGTGTGTCTTCATCTGCCTCAGTCCTCAGGTCGAGCGTGTGCAACTTTGGGCTCTGTCCCAAAGTCAAAATGGCCATGAAGGCAAGCATTTGTAATCCGTTGAGGACCCAGAGACAGCTGTAGCAGGGCAGCTACAGACGCGCAGGAGAGAGGACTTCCAGACCTGCTCCAGCAAGGGGCGGGAAAGGGGACCAACGAGCTCAAAGGGAGGAGGGGCGTTTTGGTGGGACGGTGTCAGCATGTCTTTCACTGCTGCAAACATATTTGAAAATGTAAGCATTCACTTATTTAAGCCGATTGTCTTTTCATTTTTTTCTTTAATTGTGTATATTCTAATAAATTACCAAGGCCCTCGAGATTCTGCGGCAGTGTGAGCCTGGACCCAGCACTTGTGCACACCTTGGGGGAGGCCAGAGACGGCACCAAAGACTGAAGCCAAGGGGCGTTGACCAGGGCTGCTGAGGTCCAGCTGTGCGTGCTCCTGCTGAACCCACATAAGGGAGGCCCCGGAGCGCGACGCCCTGCACGCCAGCCCTGCGCAGGCGCACGCCCTGCTCGCCCACCTTGGGGAGGCCCGCCCGCAGGCTGCCAGGCCCACCCAGCGGTGGTCTGCTGAACAGCGGCCCCCTTGGGTCGGCAGCACCAGCCTTTTGTGCCTCACATCTCTCTCCTGTCTCACTTGCCCCCTCCAGAAAACTTCTGGTGAAGCCAGGCAGTGCAAAGAAGTCGCCGGTGCCTTCTGGGCTGTTTTAAGCACTGTCTCATTGTTCTTAAATCTTAATTAGAAGAATAAATTCTGCACATTCTAGAATCCAGGTTTGGAAAGTCTTTTGAGAAGAGTGCGGCTGGACGAGGCGGAGGAGCCTCACAGCGCTCTCCTGCCTGGAGCCTGAGACGCCCTCCTACCTGGCACATGCCTTCAGTGGCTGGCCTCCCGCCCACGCATGCGCAGCCCTTCCCTGCCTTATTTCCCAGTGACTCATTCGCGTGCACATTCATGCAATTGCTGGTTCACTCGTCAAACAGACATTTCTTGAGCACCTGTTATGGCCCAGGCACTGAACCAGCAGCTGGGTTTGCTGGGGCCGACGGGGTGGCCCCGCTTTGCTGGCTTCGTGTTGGCGTCTCATTCTTTTGGCACCTGGACCCAGATTTTTTGTTTAGGGTCCAGTTCCACCCAGTGGATACATCCGCATCCGGGCGGCCTGCACCTCTGAGGCCCCGCGTGGCGAGTCAAGGATTTCCTCCCTGGAATTCAAATTCTGAGCAGGGACAAGAGGATGACAAAGGGTCTCCGCCTGCTCACAGCTCAGGACTGAGGAGGTGCTGCCTACAGACCTACCTGCAGACCCTGGAGCTCCCTCACTCCTTTCAGAATACAGCCTTTCTCATTCGTCATAATTCTTCTCCTGCTCACCAAATGTCACTGATTCTGTCTTGCTTCAGAAAACTAGCGTTGTGTCTGTTACTGGCAGCCCAGGAGCCAGGGAGGGTGTTCCACCACCCTCAAGAGCTTGTAGTCTAATGGGAGAGACAGTAAACAAATTTATGGGGTCAGAAACTCTGCTAGTGATTCTATGTGGGCTCTAAGAGCCCCAAGGAGGGACCTGGAGTAATTTCTCATCTGTGGACCAGCCGAATAGCTCAGTGGATTAAAGCACCTGCAAGCAGGCCCAGGGGCTGAGATAGCAATGGAGACTGAGTGTGGTGGCACATACCTATAATCCCAGTTTTTGAGAGGCTGTAAACAGGGGGATCACTAGGAGTCTGATCTAGCAGTGAGACCCTGAGCACCCTGTAGACCCATCCCTAAAATTTGAAGAAAAAAAAATTCTCTTCCTTAGTTCTTGTTGACAGGAGCCGTGAAAGCTACCCCAACGTTCTCGCTCTCCACCATTGTCTGACAATTAATCCAGGTCCTTCCTTGGGGCTCTCAGAGCCCATGTAAAATCACTAGCAGAGTTTCTGACCCCATAAATTTGTTTACTGTCTCAGGACTGTGGCATCAGTTACAGTCATAGCTCAGCAGGGCTGGAATTATCTGAGCCTTCAGCTGCTGGGACCTCCAAGATGGCGCCAACAGGATATGTTGGTTGTCACTAAAGCCCAGCTAAGGCTGTCAGTGGAAGCCCTGAGATGTGGCCTCTCCCTGTGACTGAGTTGAGAGAGAGATATTCCAAGATCAGCCAGAAAGACTCCAGTGGACACCACAAGGCTTCTTATGTTCTAGCCCCAAAAATCCTGGATTATCACGAATGCCACATTCTATAGGTTAAGCAGGTCACTAAGGCCAGCCTAGCATCAAGGAGCATGCGCACGTGTGTGTGCGTGTGTGTGTGTGTGTGTGTGTGTGTATGGAATTAGATTCTACATCCTATAGAAGAGGGGAGAAGCTCTGCTACAGAGCTTGTGGGTCTGACTGGCAGTACTGCTGCAGCCATCTTTGTCAAATCCCATCTGTCTTGGTAGGAATCCCCCCTAGAGTGTTCCTTGGGTCATACAGGTGGCAGCTACTTGGTGTTTGATCCTGCATCTCCCAGATACCAAAGTACCAGTCCTCAGCACCCTGGAATCATCAGGAAGCACTGTCCATAGTACCAGAGTGAACCCCAAAGCTTACTTCCCATGCTTGAGGGGATGGGTGGGGTTTTGTTGCTGTGGAAACTGCAAGCTTTTGCCTGCTGCTCTACAAATGTTGCAGAGGGGTGGTCAGATGGATGAATGAATGAATGAATGAATGAATGGTATATTAAGAACAGCTTGACATTTTGCTGAGGATACCTTCCTTTTGCAAACCTCAACTGTCCCTGCTGTGATTCTTGCATTAGTTTCCTTCAGTTTAAAAACAGGAAGTTCAGAATAGGTGAGATCCAGCTGCCTAAGAGAAGGAGCCGGCTTAGCCTCTGTCTTTCAGCACCTGGCCACCCTTCTGTTCCTTATTTATTTACTTTTGAAGAGCTGGGGGCGGGGCCAGGGCCAGGCACAGGAGGCGGCCCGGCTTCCTGTAGGGCCCTCCCCTCTCCCGGCCAGTGCTCCTCCCTCCCTTTCCTTCCTCCAGGGTGCAGATCGCGCAGCTGCGTTTGCTCTGTGAACTCCGCGTGGCTATATTTCCCAGGTGCCGCCCCACCTGCGACCTCTAAGCTGACCTCGCTTCTCAACTCCCGCGGGTCCCTAGCGCCCGGAACCGCGCCCGGCCCAGGGGAGCCTGGCCAGGAGGGCTTCGCTCCGCGAATACACAAGCGCACAAATGTTCCCAGCTAACAACTCTGGAACAGGCTCAAGTCCTGTTCCCGATCTGTGAAAAGCGAGCATTTGGCTCCAGCTGGGGGATCGTTCCGCCTTGGCTTCCGGGGTCAGCTCCGGCCAGGGTTCTGTTGAGGAACGCGGGGTTTTGCCCGGGGTTGGGGTGCTCTAACAGAGAGCGTTCCAGGTCTTTCCTTTTATAAATTGCCAGGACTTAGGCGCTGGGATAAGTGTCTCAGAAGCTGCAGCCCAGCTGTACGGAGCTCCGCCCCGAGGGCAGAACCCAGGGCTGTGAGCACCACACGGACCGGACAGGACCTGGCCTCCACCAAGGTCCCCGCGGCCACCAGCCCTACGCTGAGCCAGCGGCTCTAAGGCTTCTTTGTTCCAGAAACCAGTGGGGGCGTTGCTTAGCTGCCCTCCCAAGAATTCAAAATCTCCCTGACCCTGACCGTGGAAAAAACCTGCCTGGCCACCCAGCCAGGGCCAGGCTGGATGGCCAAGGGGGGCAAACCGAGGGAGCGGGCTCTGGGCTCCTGGCCTGGCCTGGGCGCTTGTGGGCATGGGGGTTCTCACGCTGCACTAGCAGCCCCGCCCACACAGACCCAGGTATCTTTTCACATAGGGGAAATCGAGGCTCCCAGAGTCCAGAACCCTACTGGAGGCCAGCAAGCCTGGGAACTGGAAAGCCCCAAATCCACGGTGCAAATGATATGTCTGCGAACCTCTCAGAGATTACGAAGGCTACTTCTGTTTATTTTAGAAAGCAAAGTTGCTTGTGGTTTATTTTAATTAGGGGGAGGGCTCTGCAGGAAGTTGACTTGTAATGGGAGAAACGTGGCCCATGGGATCTGGTACTTCCTAGTTCAAATTCTAGCTGGCCTTTGCTATGGCTGTGTGACCCTGGGCGGCTCCTGACCTCTCTGGGCCTTGAGTGTAATGGTACCTCTTTGTGAGCTGGTTATGAGAGAATACAGTGTGTTGGGACCCTCAGAGGTGTGACGAACGTGTATGAGCTTCAGCACATCCAGTCTTCTGCATTCCGGCTCTGGCCCGAGTTTCCTGCTCTATACAGTCAGGATGGAGAGTTGGGCTCCAAGCAAGTGTCTCCCTGGATTGCTGTGGGTGTCTGGGCTCTGCACCCCCTCTGGCATCATCTGTACACCTGATGCAATAGCACCCCGCTTTCCAGTTGTGGCCATAAGAATCCATGTGCAGACCTTGTCTGGTGTTCCCTGGAGCAGGAGAGGAGTAGCAGCACCCACCCTGCCCGGTGCTGGCTTGGACCCCTGGGCAGCAGACCCTGCTCAGCAACCTCATCTTCCCACTGGGAGCACCCAGGCATATGCACTGACACAGAATCTATGCCTCGTGGATTAGCCCAGCCCCCGCTCCCAGCTCAACACTTGGCCCCAGTGGTGGTCCTGAGATCCACGCTAGGGCATCTTCTCCTCCACCAGCATGACTGTTGACAAACAGGCTCGGTCAGAGATGGTGAGTGGTTTGCCCGGGGTCGTGCTCCCGCTTAGAGCCAGTCTGCTCTCACCAGGCCTTTTGGAGGTGCTGCTGACTGCATGACAACCGTGCTGGTTCTCCAAGGACATCCTGGATCCCAGGGGACAGGCTGTGAGGCCACGTGTGCAGAAAGAGCCTGAGTTTCAGAATGCAAAAGACCTGAGCTCTGCAGAAGCCCCCTGCTCTGACACGGATTGAGGGAGTGGCCTCTGAGCCTTGCCTTTGTATCAGTAAAATGGGCATAATTAAACCCAACCTGAGGGCTCCTAGGGCTTGGCTACTTGGCCCCTCAGAGCTGCGTGGGCCTGACTGGCACCTCCAGCAGCCTGTTTGACAGACTCTCTGGCCAAGAAGCCACTTGCCAAAACTGTGCTGGAGCTGATGCCGGTCCCAGGCGAATCTTTCTGTGCTGGCTGGGGGAATTGCCCTCCCCATATCCTGCCCCAGCCTGGCTTTCTGGGTCTAGCCAAGTTCTTTTATTTCTTGAACTTCAGCATCTTCCCTTTGGGGAATCAGACAAGCTGAGAGGCTATTGGAAACATGCCTGCAATGTGCTGGCTCCGGTAGGGGAAGGTGGCTCTTTGTGCAAGGCAGACAGTAGCCTCCGAGGGACTCCATCCCCTGGTCAGAGCCTCATGCTTCTCAGCAGAATCTTGCCCTCCTGGGAGCAGAGAACTCCGCTCTTCCTCCTGCCAGCAGCCACACCTCGCTTTTAGCCAGCGTGAAGCAAGCTCTCCGTGGAGCAGCTGTGAGCCCGGGTGCTTGCTGGCCCCTCTGTCCCCAGGTGGTGATAAAGCTGCACACCTGCCTCTCCAATGTGAGCTGGGCAGCCGGGAAGTGGCTTTGTCCTCTCATGTGTTTAGTAAAACAAGCAAATATCTTCGCTCTGGGAGCTGCCCTCCGTCTCCCAGGCCCGGCTGCAAGGAGTGACCTGCTGGGATCTCTGGCTTTCCAAGCGTAAAGGGCCAGTCCGTGAGACATTAATCTCTCTATAGCAAGCAGAGGATCTGACTTGGAAGGAAGGAGAGATAGACATGGGGGTCCCAGAGGTCTCAGGTCACCTCATAGTAGGCCAGTAGTGTGTCCCCCTGGGGTCCTGTTGCTGACACCTGAGGGCTTCTCTTTCGAGTCTCCCCAGCAGCTCCGACTGTGCACAAAGAGAGGGGCTATCTGATCGTGTCACATGGTGCCCAGGGACCAGGGACAGGCTTTCCAGGAGAAAGACTACCTTGTTCTTTCCCCTGACACTCGGTAAGTGTACCTCTTGGCTCTGTTTTGGTGACAGGCTGGATCTTAGTCATGACCAGCTGAGGGCCTCAAGGAATAGACTTACATCACTGCTGTGAGCCTGGGGAGTCCAGACCAGCCTGCCGCCCTGGCCCTCCAGACCCTGAACCTGTGCTCTCCTGGCACACCTCCCTGGAAGTGAGCAGTGGTGTCCCCGTGCAAGGTGCTGGCCAGGCCAGTCACCTGCCTCTAGCCCTTCCCACCTGTCCTCCTCACCCAGCCCTCCCCTTGAGAAGGTGAAAGGGGGCAGTGTGCCACGTTCTGGCCGCTGGTGGCCTCTCCCTCACTGGCCATTGCTTTCCTGCCTTTTTTTCTCCAGAGAGCCTTCCGTTCTCTTTGGCACTCAGGTCCCTGACCTTGCCTTTCACTTGGCCTCTGGTGACAAAGCAATAAAAAGGTTCACTTTTTAGGTGCTTTATCAGTCCCTGGAGAGCAGGAAACCCCACTCCACCGATATTCAAGTCTTCCCCAGAGGCTAAAAACTACATCCCTGTAGCTGGAAGCTGCACTCTCCCACAGAGTGGGAGCGGAGGGACCAGGGGCACGTGGTGCTACCAGGAGACCTTTTGCTCGTGCTCTGTGGAGCAGAGCCCAGTGCACTAATAGCACCCTGCAGCGCACACCACCAACCACCCTCTGTTGCAGAGCAGCATCGGGCTCCAGTGCCAGCAGTGATGGATACCGGTCTAGGACAGCAGTCGCTGGAATGTGAGGGGCTTTTGGTGTTGGAGCAGCTGCTGCAAAGCCCCAGCCAGGGACACCAGGCTGACCTACTCCGAGGGCTGCTGGCGAGCGAGGCCCACATCCCCAGAGCCCAGGAAATGGATCAGCCGTGTCGAGCTGCTGCTTTTTTGAACTGAATACTTTTCAAATTCCAGAGAAATGTTTTCTCAGTTTTTGTGCTCTTGGGCTGGGGCGATAGCTTGATAGTGTAAGCACCTGCCTGGCAAACGCAAGGATCCAGGTTCAATCTGCGGCACCGCATGCCATGCCGGCTACCAAGCCAGGCATGGTGGTGCACACTTGTAATCCCAGTGCTGGGGAGGCTGAGGCAGGAGGATCACTACAAGTCTGAGCTGCATCGTGAGACCCTGTCCCCAATAGATAGATAGATAGATAGATAGATAGAGATAGATACAAGATCAAAAAAAAATTTTAAATGTGCTGTTCAAAAAGTAACAGCTACAGAAGCAACACTCTTTTAAATTTAATTTAATTTTTTCAGGAAAGTTTGCAGAAGATTGCTGGATACTCCTTAGTGGAACCCTGGGCCCACCTCGTCCCACTCATGTATTTGCTTCTGCTGTCTTCACATCTCCACAAGACTGGGAATTTACAGACAGTGGGTAGTCATGCAAATCTGTATTTCCATGATTATGCAAATGATTCTGGTCCAGAGCTATGCAAATGAATCTGTCCCATAGAAAAACTATAAATCTCTGTAAGACAAATTTTTATTTGACCCAGTTGTAATTTCCTCCTGGTTCTTCATTTATTAATGAAGTAGGTAAAATATTAGCCTTGTATTCATTTTATATCTGTGAAAGAGTCATGATTTTATCCTTTTCTGAAAATCACCCTCTAACAATCTTCACTAGTAGGTTCTGGCTCTGTTATAAAAATTGCTGAATCATCGTGGAGGTCCCCTAATACAGCGATGCCCTTAACACAAAAGCCCACGTTCCCAAGACCACCTCGCCCTTCTTCTCCTACTCTGCCTAGGACGCAGTTTCCTTTCACCCTTACCAATGCCTCAGGGAAGACCCCCAGTCAGGTCCCTCAGGTATATCTAAGCAGCCGCCCCTGGCAAAAGGCCACAAAAGCCTCAGCTTCTCTTTGTTCCAATCAAGAGAATCCCTAATCTTCCCCACATGCTCTCTGTGTCTTGAAAGATAATAAAACCCTTTTCCCTTTTTTCTTCTGCCTGTTTCTCTGGTGTGCCAGGTGCCTGAAAAAAACTTATCAGTTATTGAAAAGGAGAGTTAATGTTTGTTTGCTCAAACTTGCATACCTATATCTGGTAATCTGAGCAACAAATTTGATGATAACAATGTGTAATATAACAACCATTGTTAATTTTCTACTTTTGTTTTGGAAGTCTGTACCTTTTATATTGTTTTATGTTGCTTTGTTTCTGCCTTTGTTCTTGTTATTTGTTTTTATTTTCTCTTTAAAATGAAATAAGTGGAATTTAAAAAAAAACTATCAGTGACGTCTTCTCATTATTTTCTTAGGTCTAGACAACCAACCAAATGGTAAATCAGGCTCTCTTCTTGCTGCTTTCTCTGGCTGCTGATAAGAGAAAAGTTCTGAGATGTCTTAAATTTAATCAAAGTGCTGGTGGATAGAGAAGACCGAGCAGGTAGTCAGCTAGCAGCAGCGGGCCAAACCGACCGGAACTGATTCCACATTCCTGAATATATGTTGCAATATGGACTTGAACCTCATGGCTGAGCGCCGGGCACCCTTGCGTCTCGCTTACAGCCCCAGCCAACCCAGAACAACAAGTGCCTTCTGTCTGGACTCCTCCTGTTCCAAGAGCTCACCCAGCCTCCTGTTACCCACCCTCTTACCCATAGCCATGGTAGATTTGGCATAAACTATATTTATTCCTGCCCCTGATTTTCATTATAAAAATGCTCTCAACTTACAAGTGTTGTGGAAATATTGCCAACAACATTCTAGCCTTGCTGGTGGCAGCTTTTAGAACTTGTCCCAGCACTGGGACTTTCCTCACTGCCAGTTGAAATCCCTCAAATAGAATGTGTGTTGGGATCAGCCAGGCCCGGGAGGCCTCGTCCTCCCCCTGTACCCGTGCTCTTATGTCTGCCCCCTAGGCGGGTAGAAACTCTTGCTACCCAGAGAGGTGCTACAGATTGAATGTGGCTAGTCCCCTCCAAAACTGACAGTGAAGCTTGGTTCCCCAGTGTAAAGCTTCGAGAGGTCATGGGGCCTTTAAGGGACAGAGCCTGAGGAGAGGAGATTAGGTCAGGAGGGATCCACTCTTGCATGGGATGGATGCTTCCTGGGACTGGATTGGTTACTGAGAAAGTGGGTTTTCAGGCTACCCCAGGTGTCTGGCTTCTTTTGAATTAGTCATGGACCCTTCCTGTATGTTGTCCTGCCACACAATACCTTCTACCATATTATGGCACAGTATGTGGCCCTCATTAAATGTGGCTGCCCACACTTAGACAATTTAGCCTCCAGAATCATGTGCTGAGCAAACCTCTTTTCTTCATAAAGTACTTGCCTCTGATATTTTGTGATAGCAATCCAAAATGGAATAAGATAGATAGGGGTGTGGTGAGGCCACTGGATGCATTAGCCTTTGAAGACTTCCTGCTTGGGAACTTTGCAAGCTCAGACTGTGTTCATAGACTCAAGAGTTTCTAACATCAGCTTCACAACAGCTTGAAAGTCTTGCTTACGTCTCAGATTCACAGACTCAAGGTGTCTTTTAGTCTCTGCATCCAATGACCAGTTGCTCTGGAGTCTAGAAGCACAGGTTGGTTCTTCCCATCCCCCTCAAACATGTTTCCCTCTGTGTGAAAGCCTCAGATCTGTGGGAAGGAGTAGCTCATACTAGTTAGTAGGTAGAAATCATACATGTCTTTAAGCAGCCAGCAGCCAGCTGCCCAGTATCCCACTTTAAGGGTGTCCAGGGCTCGGGTGGTAGAGGGGCACAGACTAAAGTCTCCCAGCCGGAGCACACAGGGAGGTTGTCCGCCCAATTATGCCTCTCTGCAAACCCACACAGGAGAATTTGCAAGTTAAATATGCCTAGGTTACAGCTACACCATAGAAGGTAAATAGAGTGTTTGAGGATGCCGTAGAAATAATTTATATCTGTGTGGGTAAGGAGGAAAGGGTGCATGGTGGAGGGGCGGGGGAGCATGTGTGTGTGTGTGTGTGTGTGTGTGTGTGTGTGTATGCATGGGATGTGCATGTGTGTGGGGGAGGTTGTGTGTGTGTGCATGCTTTGCCTCTTCATGAACCCTCTGCGATCCCAAACATCAAGCTGCTCCAAGTTGGTCGCTCACACACATGTGGGGCTGCCGGATAGAGTACAGGGCACCCACTCACATTGCAATTTCAGATAAAGAATGAATGTTTTGTACAGAAGTAGGTCCGATGCAATTCTACTGAAGTTATTTGGTTTTTGTCTAGATTCCAATTTAACTGGACGCCCATGTATTTTCATTTGCTCAATCTAGAAACCTTCTGTGCACACAAGTCCACACATCTGTGCGTGTGACCACAGCTCACACTCGCATGTACTCAGTTGTCTCCTGGTGCCCAGGCAGGATTAGCTTATTAAGACCCCTGTGATACCAAAACTCAGAGGTGCTCATGCCTCTTACAGACGATGATGTTCTTGAATATAACCCAGGTGGCCCTCTCATTGGCTGTAGATCACCTGGATTGCATCTAATATCTAAAACAATGGAAATACTATGCTGATGCTATGCTGCGGTACTGTATTGCTTCAGGCATAATGACAAGAAAACCTCTACACTTTCAATGCAAGCTCAAGCACCGTAGGCCTAACTACATATATTTCAAATATTATATGTGTATAGCTGGCTGGTTCCAGGGAGGGGCTGCCACTTCTGCATGCCTACATGGGCATAAATAGATACGTGAAGTCCAGGGCCCATGGATTCAGCTATGCACACACGTGCGCGCGCACACACACACACCACACACACACTTCACCTCCTGTAGCTCTCCCCAGCGTGCTCTCCTAGTTGTGTCTAGCCACCAGGTCTAAGGTTGCTTCCTGAGGCTGGGTCTCCCCCAGCTTTCTTTAGGAACCAGCAGTTCCTGGTGGTCGTTACTCTTCCTGGCATTCCCATAGGTTTAACAGCTCTGGGCCTGGTTTCAGAGAAAGGGCTTGAATTGGCGGAATGACCTCTCCCCTGGGCCCCCCAAACTACAGCTAGGCCTCCTTTCCCTGATGGTGTTTTGTTTCCATTGATTTTGGGCCTGTGGGTGGCTGGCTAGGGGACTTCCTGGGGAGCAGGCCTCTTCGTTGGGCTCGCCAGCTGCTCATAGCCTGGTTTACAGCCCCAGGGTAGCACCTAGAGGGCCTGCAGGCGGGATGTTCTGAGATTTTTATTGACATTTCCATCAAGCCGAGGGCCTTCCGGAGCCGCTTTATTGGAGCCAGCCTTCCAGAGCGCAGGGAGCGCAGGATCCCATTTCCAGGGAATCTGGTTTCTCCGCTGGGCGCACACGCTGATTCCTTTGTGTTTGGCTTGGCAGCCCCTGAGCCTGGCCTGTTTTGATCCTCACCTCAAGTTTGGGCTTCTGTGGCCTGTTGTGGATGAGGTGGTATGGGTAGGTGTTTCCCACAGTCATGGGAACACAAATAAGGCTTTGTTTCAGGTGGGCAGCAGGTGCAAGGAAAGCATTCGGGCCCCTCCAGGGCTCAGGGGAAAGGCCCTGAAGTCTGAAGATGGTTAAAAGGCAAGTAAGAACCGCTCCACTTCGTCTATGCCTTGGGAACTCAAACCGGCCTGGGAGAAGACTGACTGAATGCCTGGGTCTCAGTTACCGCCACCTCCTATGGAATGGGGAATAGGAAAGAGGCAGATGGGACAAATGATCTGCAAAGGGATTCAAGTTTAAAAACTCCAGTGTGGGTTAAGTTCACAGTCAGCTCTGGGCAACAGATGGCTGGCACAGCCGAAGCCTGAGAAGCAGGGAAGGACGATGCCAATGCAGCTTATCCTCTGTCGGGTTGGTTCCCAAGCCAAATAAATAATCAGCCTATTCTAAATGAAGATTCAGGGTCAGTGCTGTGAGCCGAGTCGTGACCCCCACACACATTCACACCTTGATGTCCAGACTCACAAAACTCAGAATGTGGCTCTATGTGGAGATAAGGGTAATTAAGGGAAAATAAAGTCACCAGAGCAGGCCCTCGCCCCCTGTGACAGTGTCCTTGTAAGAGAAGCCTTGACATAGACACGTGGCAAAAGAAGACCCGGGGAGAAGGAGGCGCGCTCTGGCCAAGGAGGAAGGCTGCAGAGAAGCCAGCGAGGCCGCCCTCACTGCGAACTCAGGTGTCAGCTCCAGAAGAGTGGGAGAGCCACCCTGCCTGCCATCTGTGAGAGGGCAGCCATGGCAAGTGCGTGTGGCCAGCCACAGGCAGGACATTCTGAGGCACAACTGCTCCTCATACTGATGGATCTGAAGGAGTGGTCTCGTTACAGTGTGGCCATGGAGCCACACAGGTCGTTCATGTTACCCTGAACAACCCAGCACAGCCCTGCAGTTTACCTGGCTTCTGTCACTCAGCCACTTGTGGTTGAGTCCCTGTGAAGTTGACCCTAAGAGTGTCTGGGAGTGGTTTATTTGGGAGGTGGTTCTAGGGGACTCAAAGGTGAGTTTATGAGTGAGTTGTTGTGGCGGCCTCAGGAGCTCACCCTACTGGGGACCCTTGATGCTTGGATCGCTCTTCAGAATTTCCCCACACAGGGGCAGCTATGGACATATAGATATGAGACTAAAGCCTAACATCCTGAGGGAGCAAGGGGAGGCAAACAGCCCGAGGAGAGCTGTTGTCTCTCCTGTACACTCGGCAAGCTGGGATTCAAGGCTGCAGGTTGCAGCTTCTCTGCTGGCGCCCTGTTTGTTGTTTCTTCCCTTGCCTGGGACGTCAATGGCTGGCACTGTGTAAACTTAGAGTTAGGTAAAAGCTGAAGTCAACAGAGAGAGTGGTCTGTGCTCACCAAAGCAGTTGTGCGCACTCTTTAGCCTGCCTTTAGCCCTCAGTAACTGTGAGATGCTTCTGTGGCTCTGGGCTCACTCAGAGAGAGACTAACCTCAGTGAGACCTCGGAAGCTGTAGTCAGCGGGTCTTCTCGGCATTTCTTTCAGCACCAACACATAACATACAACAGGCAGCAAGCTAGAGCTTGCTTGACAGCAAGCCACCCTGTGCCTTGTTTGGTGGGGTTGCCTCTTGGTGTTTGGTCCAGGGTCACTGTCTCTGGTGGTGGAGATCATCAGGCACATGCAGGTGACCTGGAGGGGATAGGAAGTCTTCCTTGGGGTCAGCTGAGGCCTCCCTCCTCCATGGACCTTGTTCCAACTCCTCTGTCTCTGCTGACCTCAGCCCCGGCCAGAACAGTACCCGGCCTCAAGCCTGCTGGCTTGTGGCTCTGTGCTATGGGCCTGCTTTTCTTCTCTTCTCCGTCAACCTTTATGCTTGACCTTCATGGTTCCATACCATTAGAGAAGAAAATCCTGAAATGCTCCTTCCTTCTCTCTTGCACCACTCACCGCAGTATTCCAGACATCAGGTGTGGGCTCCAGTGTGTGTCTCCCCAAACAACGAGCAACCCTTCAGAAGACACCTCTTGGGTGGCCCAGAATTAACTTCTAACACTGTCTGCCTGGAGATAGCATCCCAGCTTGCAGGTTAAGGGCTCAGTCCTACAAGATTGTTTCTTCTCTCAGTACTAGTCACAAAAAAGTCAGAAGGTTTCTTTCTTTCTTTCTTTCTTTTTTAACTTTCTGACCATCAGCTATAAATTGGAGGTCCCCATTAAGACAGGGCAGTGGGGTGCAAGATACTCCCAGGAAGAGAGACTCCTAGTACAGTGATACTGTCATCATATGCACAGAACCAGTCAAAAAAGCGCTACTGTGCTCAATTCGGCAGCACATATACTAAAAAAGTGCTACTTTCAGTCCTCTATTTGAATTTGGTGCTGTTCACAGGACCAATCAGAAGAAACTCTTCTCTGTCTTTTATTTGCATATGAGCACAACCAATCAGAAGACACTGTTCCTGATCCTTCATTTACATATGGCAGAAGGCCAAATGAGCTCTGTGATAGGACAGTTTATACATGGAGTAATGCCCAGTGAACACTTGATAGGACACTGTTCCCAATACCTCATTTGCATGAGAGATATCTAGGAATTTGGAGTACAAAAGACCCCTTTCTCTTCTCCTAGGACCACTGCGATCCTTTTTACCCACCTGCTCTCTGAAGAGTGTGCTTCTTTTCCACCTTCAGTAATGGCACGCCTTTACTGCCTTTTCTCTGTGTCCTGTCCATTTCTTTGGGCTGAACACCAAGAGCATGGGAAGGAGCCCTATGGGACCGACACGGGGGAGTACTATGACCTTTTCCACAGGTTCCTTTCATCTGCAGGAGGGGGCTGTTAGCACTCAGTGGACACGTGCTCATGACTCCTGTGTCTTAGGATGTCACACAGGGTGCAGAGGCATGGCCAGGTGGAAGAGATGCACAGGGTGAGGTGGGGGAGAAGGGTGGAGACTCCATGCCCCTCTGGGGCTGCCACCTTCCAGGGACCTCCTTAAGCCAGCTGTGGCAAGTCCTCCTGAACCTGCCCCTTTGGGGTCCATGGAGGCTCCATTACATAAGCAGGACCGAGACATCCTTGG
>PVKN010013204.1:0-20248 GCA_004027915.1 Capromys pilorides | reverse complement strand
TGGGAGTCCCTGCGGAATGGGCTCCAGAAGGAGACGGTTGGGCCTTGGTCTCTGCCTTGTGCCCTCTCTTCTGCTTCTTGGGCATGAGGTGACAGTTTTGTTCTGCTCTGTGATCCTTCCACGATGTGCTGCCGCTGGCCCCAGCCAGGGGCTCAAAATGTGCCCCCCAAATCATCCTTCCCTCTTTGTAAGTTGATGGTCTCAGATCAGTTGTTGTAGTGACTGACAGCTCAGGGCCCCACACATGCTGTGGCCCAATAGCAAGAAGCAGTTGGAGGCAGAGGGAAGGGAGGAGAGGGGAGCAATACCCAGACATAGGGTGAGGGTGATGGCACGTGGCTGGGGTAGGGGATGTGGAGGCTGAGTTTTAGCTGCTCCCCAGACCGGGAGGACCCTGGGCCAGGGCAGCTTCAAGCTCACCTGCAGAGGGTCAGGACACTAGGAAGACAGCGTCTGCCTTGGGCCTCATCCTGCTTGGGGTAGGAAGGGTGGCTGTGAGGTCAGGTACCTCACGTGGCCCCTGGCTCTCCAAGTCCCTGGCTGTCTGACTGTGGGTCAGTTGTTCACAATCTGTGCAGAATAAAGTCTGACAGACAGAGATACTGTGGATCTATTTCACAGGACGGGGGTGCTGATGAAATGAGTGGATGTAGTTGTTAGAACTACTCCTTGGGGCTGGTGAGATAGCTCAGCAGTCTAAAGCGCCTGCTTAGGCAAGCTTAGGCAAACACAGAGACCTTGGTTCAATTCTTGGCACCGCGTCATGTCGGCCCTGCCCCCAGGGTGGGCTGAGCCACCCCCCCTCCAAAAAAAAAAGAACTATGCCTTGCTGTTCAGTGCGAACTCATAGCTACACTCCTCAAGGCACAGTCAGAGACCCACCTTGCCGGAGCCATGGGAACAGCACACCACAGCTTAGCCCCAAGGGCTGGTACTGCCAGTTCAATGTCTTTCCATATGGTGTGCAACAGAACTGGTTCAACCTCTTGCTCTGTTATGACCTTGTCCTGTGCCCCAGCTGCAGAGTGCCTAGGTGAAATGGTTGTTGCCCTGACTCAAGGTTCCTACCGACCCACCACAGTGACAACGAGGAGGTCATGGATCCAAAGTCACAGGGGCAGTGGAATGCCGAGCGGGTGAGGGGAGGGGAGATGGGTCCTATGGGGACAAAGTCAAACAATCCCTTGTTTTCCCTCTTAGATTAGGAAGGGAATGTTCTGTTTATTTCCGATGACACCCTGAAAGAGGATCTAGCTGTCTCATCAGGGAGGGATTGTTTATAAGGAGCCGGATGCTTCATTAATACTGAGCAGGCAAACACAGCACTGGCTGCATGTTGAGCAGAGGCTGGAGGAGCGCGTGGGGACAGCCTGCCTGGGCAGCAACCTTCCTGGTCACAGACTCCCGGGGGGCCCGGCCTGGGTGGAGCCAGTCGGTGTGTGACCTCAGGCGCAAAGTAAAAGAAAACCATTCTCTTGTCTTAGTTACTTTTCTCTCACTGCTGAGGTAAAAGGCCCAACACCCATCAGTTCAGGGAGGCAGGTTAGGTCTATCTCACTTTGTAGAGATTTCAGTCCATGCCTGGCTGGCTCTAAGGCAGGGTGGCACGGCAGAGGGGAATAGCTCACCGTGGGCAGAAGGCAGCAAAGCCACAGAGGAGGGGCAAGACAGGCCTCTTTCCATCCCTTATATTGTACCCAGGCTACTGGGGGTAAGAGCAGTGCCCAACCAATCAGTGGACTGATTTAGTGATCACCCGCCCTTAATCCTAGCGTTGCACCATGAACTAGTCACACACACTAGATCCAAGCACCTCTGAAAAACCCCACCTATGATCACATGAGGCTTTGAGGGGACAACTGACCAGGATAGTCTCAAAACCACCACTGCCACCACCACCACCACCACCATCAACACCATCAAACAAGAGGACTGGAGATACAGCCCAGTGTGAAGGTCCTGGATTCGATTCTCCGTGCTGCAGATAAATTCCCTCCAACCTGGGTGCACATCAAGTGTGACAGGGCTCTGCAGTGCTGGTCTCCTCGGGAGAAGCCAACAGCGAAGGGGCGTGTTGGTGTGCGGTGTGTGCTGGGGGAGAGGACGTGTTAGGGTAGGGGTGGGTGGAAGAGCCCGCTGACGGGGAGGTGGGTGTCCGTGGCTGCCTCAGTCCTGTGGAGGAGAGGTGCTGCCCTCTGCAGCTCAGATCCTGTGCTGAGCACAGGCGCCCAAGGGCTCTCCCTGTACCCCTTGCAGGGCTCCCAAGGCTTGCCAGCTCCTTGTGTCCTTGACCTGATTTGGGGGTGTTCCTGCTCACCATGGCTGGATGTGTGGGGGAAGCCAGTCACAGCAGCTGCTGTGTCCTTATTTGCCCTTCACAGTGTCCTCCTGCGACGGGCTCCTTTCACAGTATCCTCTTTTTATAGGTGGAGAAACTGAGGCATAAACTGGCCAGTCCAGTAGGGGCGGGTCACACCACTGGCAACTGGAGGCCCAGAAGTTGTTCTACCCTTAAGGGTGGCCTAGGCGAGTACATGTGAGAAAACCCAGCTTCTTTTCATGCTGGCTGCTTTGGGAGCTCGGACGCAGCCATCCTGACCCAGCGAAAGGCTGGCTGGGGACTGCGTCCTCCTTGGTGCCGTAAATAGAAAGCGGAACTGATCTGACTGGCTTTGCTGCAGGCTCCCTCTCAGGCACAGCCACCTCCTCGAGAAGCCCATGGCTTCCTGTAAGGAGAAAAGCAGGCCAGGTGTGCACCTTCCCCCTAGTGGCCTGAAGTCTCGGAAGTCTTCACAGAAATACAGGGGCTCGGGCTTGGGGACAAGGGAGTCTCATTAAAGGTTTAAAAAAATAAACATACAGTTAGGTGTGGTGGCCAACACCTGTGACAGACTGCTAGGGGGCTGAGGAGGAGAAATGCGTCCAAACCCGGCTTGGGCAACTGATCGAGACACTGTCTTAACACTACAATGAAATAAGATTAAATAGGCTGGAGATATAACCCAATGTGAAAGCCCAGGGTTTAATTCCCAGTCCTGTAAGAGAAAAGAAGCAAAATGCACCCCCCCAACCTAAACATATCATGCAAAATGTCAATGATCAGTTTTTGCAGTTAGAATATCATATAGGACAATAAAGTCATAGTTGGTTAAAGGGCAGCAGAGAAGATCGGGAGGCGATAGAGCAGCAACCATGAGAGGGGTCACAACAGAGAAAGACGAGCAGAGAGGGACAACAGCCAGCTGGGTGCGGGCCACCTGCTCCTCAGAAAGGAGACTGATGGGAAGAGAGGAAGCACACCGTCCTTTGCAGCAGAGAGCACAAGGCCAGGCGGCAGCATGCCAGAGGAGGAAACAGCCAGAGGGGCTTTCTCTAGGCCTCTCGCCACAAACATT
The DNA here is from genome assembly GCA_004027915.1 of Capromys pilorides. Classification (NCBI taxonomy): domain Eukaryota; kingdom Metazoa; phylum Chordata; class Mammalia; order Rodentia; family Capromyidae; genus Capromys; species Capromys pilorides. The sequence goes on along the minus strand of PVKN010013204.1, from coordinate 16,853 downwards.
CATTTTGGGTAATCCCAGAGAGCCACTGAAATACACCTTGTGTTAGGGCTTGTGTGTAAGCGTCCCCCAAAACTTCATGCAGTCAGGGGGCAGCTGCTAGACTTTGTGATTCATTCGTGATCCGGTGCCGGGATTATGGGTGTGAGTGCTGCGTCCGACCTTGGACAGACGGCCTGAAGGCAGCATCAGGGAGACAGACTCGCTCTCTGCAGCCGTTGTTGCTGCCCCTCCTCGCTTGGCTCTTGCTGTGTTGCTGCCTTTCTCCGCCGTGAACAGCCGCCCTCTGCCATGTGCCTCTCTGCCTTGGAGCCAGCTGAATATGGACTGAAACCTCCACTAACTGTGAGTTAAATAAACCTTTCCTTCTTCATTTTGGGTGTCAGGTTTTTGTCCCAGCACCAAGAAAAGAGTCACTGAGACACCTTGCAACTTTATGTAAATTTACCAGATCTGCTATGAGGCAGAGTCCTAAGAGGAAGAGCCACATTCTTTTTTCTTACCTGCCTCTTTTGTCCAGGAGGTGCAAGCTTTACATTTGAAAAAGGCTGACCAACTCTGTAGAATACATTTTAAGAGTTTAAATTCTCATCTATCATTTGTCCTTATTTTTGAAATCTGGGTCTTTCTCATTTTTATGCAAGCAGGCTACAGTCAGCTGCAGAAGCGGGTGAACCTTGGCCTCATTTTACATCGTGAGGGTGTGCTTTGCTGCCAAGGAGGACACTAGAAGGCTGCTGTTTCTCTGTAGCGCCAGGAGTCCCTTGACGAACTCATGTCGTGCCAGCTTGGGGGCTGTGGATGTTTTGGCCCACCAGGGCATACCCATGGGGAGGGTCAAGGTCCAGGGCAGCGCTCTAGGGACCAGCCGCCATGGGGAAGTGGAAGGGGACTCCAGAAGGACACTGGCTGTCGAAAGGTCTCAGGGGATCCTGAAGCACCAGGGTCCTTCCGTGGTCCCACTCAGGAGTGGAAGGGGCTGGTTGGCCTCTGTACCCTGTGTGGCCACTTGCCCAAGTGGGCTTCTGCTCCTAAGCCACAGAAAGTCCCTAGTGTGGAACTCCGCAGAGAGCTGGCTGCTTCTGACACTCCAGCAGCTGAGAAAATGAGTGTCTGCCCATCTATGCTGAAGAGAGAAAGCTGGGTAGCACGCCACAGCCTCCATAACGGGGTGCTGCCCAGGGAGGGCAGAGGGGTCGCCTCTTCTCCCCAAGGGTCCTCTTTTTTTTCCATCTCTATCAAAGTGGGCTGAGGGCGGCTTGGGCATACGTGCTTTCATGAGAATGAGTCCTGCCTGAGGAGAGCCTGGCTCCTGGGTAAAGCGGACATCCTGACCCTGTTCTCTGGGCCTCTGAGTTCTATTCCTGGAGCAGGGAAGGGCTCCCCCATCTGATTTTCGTTGCCCCTACAGTTAGTGTTTATGGCAATGCAATTAGTACTATGGTAACCCTGGCAGGGCCCATTTCCCTAGGGGAGCAGCACCTGGCAGGATGGCGAAAATGCACAGCGAATAGAGAAATCCTGCACAAGTCTCTCTGCTTCCCAGACCCTCAGGGTCCCCTCTGCAAGGCGGAGCTAAGGTGTACCCAGCGCAGTGCAGATTTAGTGGAAGGGCTTGGAGTGGAGTCAGCGCTTAGCCACAGAGCCACAAGGAGGCTGCTGCTGAGAACCCTGGCTTAGGGGAGCTGCTGCTGGGGAGCAAATCGCATGTCAGTGAACCATGGAAGAACAGCCACCTGGGAGGAGGCACAATGAACATAGGTGACCTCATTAATCTGCTTGGGACACCATGGGGGCAGGCCGTGGTGACGGTGTACAGATGCTGGGTTGGGGGCTGGCCTGGATAGAGAAGGATGCTCCCCAGACAATCCTAGGGTGACCACAGGCCTGCTGGGCGCTGGCCCATCTGCTTGGTTCTCCCAGACATTAGCCCTCTGCCATCCCAGAGGGATTCTGGTGAGGGCGTGGAAGCTATGTGTTGGAGATCACAGAGGTTTTCAGCAGAGGAATAAGGATGTTTGTCTCACCCTCTTCTGTTTTTCTTGTTTTGGAGGCAGGGTCTTGCTCCATAGAGTAGGCTGGCCTCTTGCTTCAACCTCCCGAGTGCTGAGAGGAGGCCCACCACTTATGTCTTACCTCACCTTAAGTCTCGCCCTTTTAATGTCAAGCATAGAGCCCCTTGCACTGGGGTCGGACACCCCAGGGCAGTGTGAGGGCCACAGAAGAAGGGCCTCCGTCAGGGTGGTGGCTTTGTGGGCAAGCTGCATGCCCACTGATTCTGTTGTACATTCTTGGGTCTTCTTCTCACAGGACCCCACATTCTCCACCTCTCCCTGATACCCTGGTGTGGTCCGTTTGGGGAAGGTGGGCCTAATGGGATCCTTGAGTTTGCAACATACCCCAGTATGTCAGTTCACACTAGTGTGTGGTCTGGAGCTCCATTGTAAGATTTTTGTTGTGTAACTCTTGAGTCTGAGGGTTTATTTTCAACTATCTTTGGCCCTGGGCTGGGGGAGGCTGGTACTCACTGGAGAGCTGGGGACAGTGTGGGCCTTGGAAACAATTGCCTACAAGTTGTGTGCCCAGGGCAGGCTGGGCCAAAGAGCAGAGGTGGGCGGGTGGAGCCAGCCGACGCTCTGCTTCCTGTTCTGTGGCCCCAGGAAGCTGCGGAAGGATGCTCCTGGCAGGATCCCACGCTCTTCCTCCTCTCACGAGCTACACAGGGAAAGCCTGGTAGGTGACCTCTGTCTTCTTGTCTCTACCTCTACTACCTGTTCCCACGGGTTGCCAGGAGAGCCCCTGAAGGGATGAGCTCATCAGCCCACTCCCTCGCATATGGCATGCAAAAGCCTCTGCAGCTCCTGGCCCGTCCAGGCCCAGGCCCTTCCTGAAATGCCCCGCCTTTGGGGATACTCATCTGACCTTCAGGCTTCGCTCCCATGTCACCTCTGACCTCCGCCGAATTGTGATGAAGCAAGCATCTGTCTGCAGGCCCCAGACTCGTTCATGTGTGTCCCAGGTCTCAGCATGGCCTCTTGGCCATGGTGCCCATTGGGGGGGGGGGGAGAAATTCCCCTGCCTGCAGAGCTTGCCACTGGTAGACCTTGTGCCTGGCAGGCTGTGAGCTTGCCTGCCTTGCCAGATGTTTTCTGGTCCTTCCTGCCCCAGTTATGGGCTTGCCCAGAGTGGGTGCTCACCAGTGGAGTGCCAAGGAAGTGACCAACGGGTAAGAAGAGATGCTTGCATCCGAGGGGGCTGGGTAGGGAAAACAAAGCTAGACCAGCCTGGGAGGGTCAGAGCTACAAATACTTCCGTGCACTTCCTGCTCTACACACCCCCATGCCGCAGACACACCTACATATCTTGTAGGGTCCAGAAGGTTCCCTTGGCCCTATTGGAATTCTGTTAGATCCATGAGCCAATTTTGGGAGAGGCTGGGCTTTGAGGACATTCTTGGGTCATGAGTTTAGGACCAGCCCAGCTGGTGTCCCTTGGCTCTCCTGAGACCTTGGGAAAATCCCTTGCATCTGTTTCCTCTACTCTCTGTCCTCAGTCACCCTTTCCTCTGGGACCATTAGCCAGACCTGGCCACCCTGGCATCCTCATCACCTCCCTTCTTTTAGCTGCCTCCCCCCAGGGCCCTCCTTTCCCTTTGATCAGCAACCGACTTGCTGAAGAATGTGTTCTATGCATGGTAGACGCTCTATACAAGGAGACAGGCTGTCGTAGCATCACGGTGGGTACCCTGGGATCAGCCTGTGTGAGACAATATCTGGGCTTCTGCTTGGATCTGCATCACTGTCACTGCGCTGGGATCTGGGGTGCATGCGCTGCATATATTGGCCTAAGTGAAAATGTGTTGCTTGGGAACAGCCCATGAGCTGCTCGGAGGAGTAGGTGGGGCGAGCTGTTGAGTGCTGGTTTGAGGAGAAATGTATTGGATGTGTCTTCACGTCATAGTCAGCTCCCGTGATGGGCATTAATGTTTGTGGCCAGAGGCATGAGCAATTGGGATCTGGTATATAATTGAAAATATCATTTGCATTTGACTTTGGAATGCAATGCACGTGCGGGCACCAGTGGGAAGAGGAGCAAGGTGGCTCTAATTTCCTGAGTTTGTTTGTTTTAGACTCCCATTAGTATTCATTTGCATTCATTGGGCACAGTGAGGAGAGAGGTGAGCAGGGAGTTCTCTGCATGAAGCGTCCATCAGCCTGGTCCTGACCATGAAGCGCTCGCTGCAGACCTTCAGGACCTGGACCTGGATTATCTCGGTGCTCAGATTGCCTGGAGGCTGAGCTGTCACTCAGTGCATGGGCCACTGGCCCGGACGCTGTGTGGCCCTCCTGTCTGACCTGGGACAGAGTCCTGACTCCCTGACCCTGGCTCCGTGGTTCAGTTTATTAGCTCCCTGAGTCCGTGTCTGCAGCATGAACCAGGAAGGTGATGCTGCCTCCTGGGGAGGGACACTGGATGGGGGGGGGGGTCTGGGAGCCGCACGTGGACAAGCAGGGCTCGGGGCTCAGGGCTCAGTGCGTGCTCAGCCTCTGACTCTCCGTCCCTCTTCCTCATCTCCCCAAGCACGGCTCTGCCTCCCCCACCTCCTCCCGGGTGGTGAGCTGAGGCTCCAAGAAGCCGTGCTGAGCCCGCAGCAGATGAGGAGAGACCCCTGCTTTCTTCTAAAGCCTAGTTCATGCCACCTGCCAGGGAGGGATGAGCAGGCAGAGGAGCCTGCGGTCTCCTTGGAGGATGCGGTGGGCTCCGTCTGACTTTCATGTCTGTCTGTGGTGGGAAGGGGACCCGGGAGGAGAAGGGAGGGCTTCAGGCCATCCTGAGGCTGGATCTCAAAGATAGCACTGGGGCCTCGGGCGAGCACTTTTTGGCTGTGTGAACACAGTCAAGCCTCGTTTCTTGGATCTCAGTGTCTGCATCTGAGAAGTGGGTGTGGCGTAAGCGCTGTGATGAGGACACACACACACACACACACACACACACACGCACGCACTTACTCGGCTGCTAGAATGAGCCGCCCGCTCTGCGCCCCAGTGGCGCCCTCCCCATGCCCCTCTGTGCTCCCCTGGCTGAGGGGCCCGTGGCTGCAGCCGGGCTCCCAGCTCCCGTTGCTCTCAGAGCCCCGCTGATGGGCTCATGGGCTGGGCACCCTCAGCAGGTCTCCAGCAGGCAAGGCAGGCGCAGCAGGGCCACCTGCCTGCATGTGGCCGCAGAGAGGATGCTGGCTCCTCCTGACGTTTCTGATGGGCCAACTACCCCCCAACAGCACGGGATGCCCTGCCCAGAGCTGATCTGACCCCATGCACCTGCTGGCCGAGGGAGCTGACCCAGAGAAGGTAGGCAATGTGTGCATGTTACCCTGTTTCTGGGCACAGAGAGGGTGGTTTCAAAAGCCAGAAGTTCATTTTCTTACTCCCTGCTCCCAATTAGCCCCTGAAACTTGTCTCTGTGAGTTGAGGAGAAAGGAGAAGAGTATGGGACCAGGGGCTCTGGAGGAAGGGGCTGCAGCCTGGAGGGGAGAGGAGTTGCAGGTCGCTCCTGTCAGGGGGGAGCTTGGCCTGGCCTGCTCCACAGGGGTGACGCCCACCTGCACGCAGCCCTGGTCCTGGCTCCCTATCCCACCTGGCAGGAAGGCTCCCTGGGTCCTCACAGGCAGCTCCTACTGGCCAGCAGCCAAGAACGAACCAGAGGGTGCTGGAGGGGCTCCGAGGGGGCTGAGCGTTGGGCGTGGCTTCTTCCTTACCTCGCTCCGCCCCCACCTCTGGGTCCCCGGCTAGGGAAAGTGATGGGAGGGGTGGGGACAGAGCAGAGAAGGCGGGCAGCACCACAGCGCTGCGGTTAGGAAAGACAGACCAGGGAATAGGGCGCAGGAGCGGAGCTGGACACGAGAGCTCCCGGATGCTGGGCTGGGGGCCAGAGGGTCGAGGCCTAGGCTCGGCACAGGGTTCACCCGCAAGGGGCGTCTGCACTGATAAGGCGGGACGCCTCCCTTTCAGTCAGCCTCAGACAGATTCAGGGAGACAGCAGGCCGGGCTCGGAGGAGAGGGCTCTGGGGGCCACAGGACGTTGCCACCACAGGAAGTCGGAGCCTGGGCTGCAGCAGCGGAGGTGTCTGTCCTTACAGCCCGCTCACCCATGCGACCTGTGTTCCCCAGCCGGCCCTTCCCTAGCTGTGTCACAGGGTAGGCCTGTCGCGACCCCCACCTGGTCTCCTCTAGGGTCCTGTCAGGGAGTGGGCTGAGGCCGGAGACCCAACACCTTCCCTCCCACCTGGGCCAGGATTCGAGCCAGGCATTGGCCTCCGACTCGGGTGTGCGCCAGACCTCAGAGATGCAGACAAATGATACTTTAGCGCACACTTAAAAAGCGCAACAACACCTGCAGTGAACAAAACGGCACAATTTTAAATAAAGACAGGAGGGCCAGAAAGTTGGAGTGAATTAAATGCTAGTTAGGCTGGTCACTTGGTCAAGAGAAACGAGCAGGCAAGGCCGTTTCTCAGTGGGAATTGAGATACCCGGGAAGTCAGAGGGGCTCTGTAGCTGGTGGCTCTGTTTCCAGGGAAGCCAGGAAAATAAAATTAAATATATCTAGTTTCTGCTATTAATAAAATGTGTATGCTTAAAATAATGCTGTGACTTTTAATACACCTTTAAATGTTTCAATATTTTTCAACTACTTTAATGTGCTAGGAAAAAATTAACCATTAAAAAATACATAAAAATGCACACAGTACAGGGGCGTGCGTTTTTCTTGTTGTCCTAGGTGCTGTTATGGCTCCACTACCTGCAGCTGCAGGTCTGCTTTGCTTAGTGGTTTGATATTTTGTTCGACATAGGTTTTATTTGCATTCATTTTGATTTTTAATATTGCATTCAGCCGTATGGTGGTGCTTGTCTGTAATACTCGATACTCAGGAGGCTGAAGCAGGAGGGTCACAAAGTGAGTCTAGGCTGGGCCACTTAGGAGGACCCTATCTCAGAATAAAAAGGGCTGGGGGTAGAGCTCAGTGACAGAAGTCTTGTCTAGCATGAGTGAAGCCATGGATCTAATCTCTGCTGCTACAAACAAAACAAAACAAAAGATATTACCTTGTTACATGGCTTGAGTTTTTACTGTTCCTTAAATTTTGGGCCTGAGGGGCACAAAGTCTTCAACTTGCTCTGAACTTGGTCCTGTTGCGACTGTCCCCAGGGAAGGAAGCTACCCCTCTTTTCTTTTCTTTGGTGGGGACAAACCCTAAGGAAACTGGGGTGTACCTGGACACCCGGAGGCCCATTCAGGCCTGGAGCTGCCCTGGGGCAGATGGGCAGTGGGGTTGTGTGGCTGCCCAGGGAGGACAGAGTGGCCCCCGAGTCCCCACAGACAGAGATGGGCAGCCCTTCCTGAGCTCATCCTTCCAGTCCCTCGCTGGGTGGCACTGACCTCAGTCAGGTGCTGGGTGTGGGGAGGTACAGACACGGATGGACCGGGGAGGCAGAGAGGCCCGGGGAGCAGGGTGCCCGTGTGCCCGAGCCGGGGCCTGTAAAGCAGCCGGGCTGTGCACCCGTCAGTGCAGAGGGCACCGGTAGGCAGCTGGCCCCCTTCCCTGACCTCCAGGCAGGCCCCAGGCCCTGCTGTTCAGATGCCAGGCTGCTCCTGGGCCTAGAGAGACCGAGGCAAGAGAGGAGCACGCACATGCAGCAGCCAGAAAAACCTTGTTGAAGGAGGACCCTGAGTATTTGCTCCTCTGTCTTTTGGAGAGTTCGATTGCCTCCTCCCTGTCTGCAGAACAGAGTCTGAGCCCTGGGCTTGACCTCTATACCCTTTGTCTGCTGGCCTCAGCTTCTTTGGGCTCCAAGTCACCTCCGATCTTCCAGGGGAGCCCACAGTGGCTCCTTCTCGAGACCCCAGCTGTCTTCCTGACTGTCCACATCCCTTCCATCTCACTTAGCACTGTCGGCCATGTTTCCATCCGTGGCTGCTGCTTTGTGGATATGTGTGGGTGAGCAGAACTGCGGCAGGCTGGGTTCGGTGTGACCCCTGCGCTCGTGCAGAAGTGACCACTGCGTGTGGCTGTGTGTGACTGCCTCCCGTGTGGGTGATGGTGACCACAGCACATGTGGATACTGGGGGGCTTGATGAGGAAAGAACTCTCCCAGGACCCCACCTGTCTGCCAGGGAGGTATTGCTCTCAGCTCAGTGTGGGTGCCCTTGACAAGCACAGGATGTGTCAGAGAGACAAGACGGAGCGCAAAGTCTTCCAGCCCCCCAGACATACACCCTAACATTACACCAGGCGCCTCAAGGACTTGGCCCATGGAGGCAGGAGTCATCCAGAGAACTTTGACCACTGATGTTTACTAAAATCTTTCTGCCTAATATCCTTCGACTTCTTCACAGCCCTATAAAAAGCCTGCTTCTCTTCGTTCCCTACAGACGGCCTTTTTGCCCTCTGTCTGGCCACACCATAAATTCCATGCCATGTTGCCTTTACATAAGCCTGGTGGTCTTGGCTGGTCCTACCCTGCGCCATTCCTCACACATGCACCTCCTCTCTGGCTGGCCACGCACACCTCGCTTCCTCCTCAGAGCCTTGCACCACACTGGCTGGAGACACTGTGGAATGAAGTAACGTTTCTGTGCTGCCCTTGTAACCTGTGGCCATGGCCCTGCTTGGACAGGCAGGAGGGGAACTCAGCAATCACCTCTGGCCCCTTTCTGAGTCCAGGGGTTCTTCCCTTCCTCACTGTTCTCCTTACAAAAGGCAGAGCTCTGCATGAGCCTGAAGCACAGACACCACTCTGGGGCTGCGTCCTGGCACCTCAGCAAATAGCAGCTCCACACTGCCAGCAGCTCGGGAGACACCTTGAACTGTCCTTGACTTGCCGGATTTCTTTTCATCCTGAGGCTGTGAGCTCCATCTTTGAAATACACATGGATCTAAACCTGGGCATGATGACTGCTACCTGTAGGTGCAGCTGTTCAGGATGCTAAAGCAGGAAGATCACTTGATCCCAGGAGGTCGAGGCTGTTCTAGGCGGCATAGCAAGACCTTGTCACATAAATAAGCAATGAAATGTATGCAGATCTTAGCATTTCCCAGCACCTTCATGCTTGTGCCCAGTTCCAGTCACTGTCGCCTGCCACCTGCCACGTGGGTACTGCAGTGACACTTGGGCTTCCTGCACTGACCACTGAGCTGTGCTGCTCTTTTTCCTACCATGCCACACTTGGCTCAGAGCTTCCAGTGTTGCCTTGAGCATAGTCCAATCCACAGTTGTCAGGGCGATGAGACCCTGCAGATGCAGCCCCCTGCCTCCTCGGCCTCCTTGCTGGTGCTGCTAAGCGGCAGTCCTCCTGCCTCAGGGCCTGCGCACTGGCTGGGGCTCCGATCAACACGCTTGAGCCGTCTGCTCGGCTCCCTCCTTGTGGTCTGCATACTCGGTCACATTATTTAGAGGCCTCAGAATACCACCACTGATCTTATCCCAGTTTGATTGGTTTTACAGCACTGATGCCATTATAGTGTTTGTCGCTTGACTGTCTAGCTCCTTTTTTTGGTAGAAGCTCACGTCCCAGCAGGGCTCACCTACATCCTCACACAGGCCCTGGTGGAAGCTCCTCTGCAACTCATGGTCTGGCTGTGGATTAAATTAGTGCTCCACGCTCTCCTGACAGCTTTCACAGGCAGCACCTTATTCCATCTTCTGCCAGGACCCCACAGGTACACAGCAACATGGACAGATGCCCAAGGCCACACGGAGCAAGGGCAGAAGCTGCAGCCTGGACCCACTCCTCCCATCCTACAGGGCAGCTCTGTGCCCCGAATGATGCCTGTTCTGTCAGGACCCAAGCTGGCCTGGCCCTGAGGAGGTGCCAGGTGTGTCATAGCTGAGGTTCTGCTCTTAATTTATGATAGATAATTATAATAAAGGACATTAATTGGGGAGAGTGATGGATTGCATTTGGGGGTTCTAAAGCCTGGTTTTGTGAAAGAAGTCAGGGCACTTCCATTAACTGTTTTGAGCAGTGGCAAAGGGGAATGGATGTGTGTTCCTCTTTCAGTTAGGGGACAGGCGCCTGCAAGGTGCGGCGACATAGCTGAGGTCTTTGCTGGAAACTGGACAGGTGCTCGTGCTCGATCATCCATGTCTGCTGAGCCCACTCTTCAAAAAAAAAAAACCCAACCCAATTCTGACTTGCAGCACATGCACAGCGTCTGTGGTGGGAAACACTCCCACTATGGTCAATTCGAAGCTGCTGACATGTAGTCATGGAACGCAGAGTTGGGGAGAGAGGGGTATCACCGGCTCGCCAGCCACCTCAGCACGCTCCTGAGACAGCTTCCAGCTTCTCTTCAGCACTTTCCAGTTTATAAAACACTTCATCATTAGGCTCTCGCCTCATTTCCCGCATAACATTGTTTTTAGATAGGCAGCGATTATTATTATTATTTCTTATGGGATTTTTCTTAAAAAGGAAAAACAATAAAAATGATACAGATTTCCAAAACATGATAATAGATTAACAATGCTTAATATATTACATATTGCTATCTTTAAAATAGTTGCTCAGATTATAAAATATAGGCATGAAAAATTAATCAAACAATATTGGCACAAGTTATTCATTTTAATGAATAGAAATCAGTAGAATTATTATAGCTATCACATATATATGTGTGTATATATATATATATTTCTTTTCCCTTCCTTCTTTTCTCCTTTGCCCATACCAGTTGCTCTTTCCTTTTGAGAAGTTTCTTTCCCTTTCACTATATCTATTGTACCTTTTGTATCTTATTCACTCTTTCAGCTTCTCACACTAGGGAGACAACCCGATGTTTACACAGGCGAGTCTCATTTAGTTCACTTATGAGTATGGTCTCTAGTTGCATCCACTGAGGAAGAGTGATTGGTTCAAGCGAGGGGTGGTGGGGAAAGGGAAGCTGGTGTAGGGAAGGAACAAAGGAAACCTGGCCAGCTGAGCCTTCTGGTCTCTTTCAGGCCTTTGAGCAGCCTCTCTCCTAGGACTGCCTCATTTTCCCCTTCACTTAGAGCAGGTGTAGGTTTCAGAACTTAGTGGGCCCTTGCTGCTGAGAGGAAGTTCCCTTAGCTTGCAGGTCACCAGGGCGGCTGTCCAGTTGTTCAATGAACCTCATGAGTCTACTGTCAGCTGGGCATGTACTACTAGGATCCAGAGCATGGAGACATGATCCTGGCAGCAAGAGACACTGGCCAGCTCTGGAGAGATGCACAGAGCATAGCACTGTGTGGTCAGGCTGTGACAAGGGTATGGGAGGCCAGTGCAGGTCCCTGTGGAGCCGGTGAGGTGTGAGGGGGTCTGGCATGCAGAGGGCCGCAGGAGAGTCAGGCAAACAACTGGGGAGAAGAGTGAGACTGGAGCACACAGCTATGTGAGCCGAGGCTGCAGGTGCAGGTGGCCCTGAGCAGACGCTTCCCTGTGGAGCCCGTGGGTCTGCACTGAATGCCCCAGGCCCCTCTAACTCTGACTGCAAGGATCAAGGATTCTGAGCATGCTTAGTCTCTCTGAGAATCTGGAGTACAGAGGTGGCCAGCACTCTTAAATCCCTGGCTCCCCAAGGCCCCAGGATGCACAAAAGGCATCTGCTGCCCCTGCTCTGATGCCCACCTCGCCCAAGTCCCCAGGGGTTGGAAGCCACCATACTGGGACTCGAGTCATAAAACACGAGGCTAGTGAGAGCCACCAGGACAGGCTGTGTGAGCAGCGGCAAGGCAGGGACACCCACGCTCAGGTGGCTGATGGGACTGGGTAGACGGGCTGAGGACAAGGCCCACCCTGCTCAGGATGGTTTATCTCCATGTCTGAAAGCTGACAGGCGCAATGCAGGCCTAGGCATCATGGCGACAAGAGCACACTTTTAGTGACATTTGCCAGCAGCAATGGCAAAGGCACTTCGAGGTGGTGAGCAGCTGTGTGAGAAGCAGCTACCCCGCAGCCATCACTGGAGGGGGCACGCAGAGGCAGCTTGACTCAGATGCTGGCTGTTTGCCTCTCTCAGGCCCAGGCAGCAGACGGGTGAGTCAGGGGCTCTGAGAGGGCCCCAGCCCACCGCCGTCTGCGGGCAGAGAGCCACGCAGCTGAGTTGAATTCAGCTTCTTGACCTGCGGTTACTGCAAGAGCTAAAATATGATTTCTGCTTGCAAAAGCCGGAGTTCAGGGGCAAGTTGCTAGGTGGCAGTGGGCGAGCAGGCAGCTTTGCAGAAGTGGCCAGCCGGTCCTCCAGAGTCACTGTGCTCAGGGCACGAGGAGCACGGGCCGGGCCCATGACCCTTTCCAGGCCTACGCCTCTTCCTCTTTCCCATTGCCTTGAGCACCCATGAGCCAAGCACTGTATTTTTGATTTTCATTTTATGGGCGAAAGGACTGGGGGTTGGAGAGGGTGGGAGATTTGGACAAGGCTTTCCTCTGCAGGCGGGCGCCTGGTGCCTGTGCTCCCCATAGCGAGTCTGTAGCAAGTGAGAGATAGTTCTTCTTGGCAATTCAGGCCCTACCCAGCCCATCACCAGGCCCACAGCAGCCAGACGCGCTGTACAGGGGCTCACAGCCCTCTCCGCAGGGCTGTCAGATCTTGCCTCTGCTCATCAGCATCAGCCCAGTGGTAGCTGGGAGCAGTGATAACAGAGCGCTCTCTGTAGACAGACATGCTCTAGCTCAGAGAGGTGAGCTGGTTTTCCTGGGGCTGTACAGCTGGTTCCCAGCTTTCCCTCCTCATAGTGAACCATGGTGATGGAAAAGTTGGTCATTTTCTTCACCGGGTGCAGAGGTCAGAGTGCCCACTTAGGCTCCACCCGCCACAGCTGGCCTCTCTTATGCAGCTGCTGCCCACATGGCTCAGGCCAAACCCCTGCTTTGGCTCTGGATGGGAATTAAGTGTGGTTCCCCCGTCAGTTACCAAGCATTGTGCGTCCAGCATGGGGCTGAGCCCGGAGACTTCAAGGCATCTAAGACATGGTTCCTGGCTCCAGCAAACTTGTGGGCCCCTGCTGCATACACACAGGCCCTTCCTGACACCCCCAGAGCTTGACAGCTCCAGTGGTGTGTGGCTTTGAGACAGGTGCCCTCCTATTACACAGATGAGGACTCTGGGGTTCAGAGCACGTAAGTGAACTTCCAGCAGTCACAGAGCTAGTATCTCTGCTCACTGCGGGCTGGGCAGGGTTGGCTGAATTAAAGGGAGAGGACAAAGGTGGCTATCAAATCCCGAAAGCCTGAGGTTCCGGAATTGAGAACACAAAGGGGAACTCGGCTCCCCCCAGTGATATCTCAACTGAGCCAAAAAAGAAAAGGAAGCCCATTTTTTTCACCCCTATGCTCCCCCTCATTAATTTAATCTAATTTGCTCACAACATTCCTTGGTAAACAGCGGCCTCACTTTAATAAGCCAGACTCTCCCCGACCCTGCGATTGTGTTCCTAATCAGCCCGTGTATCAGGAAGACTCGTTGCTAATTGTCTCGAGGCGTCAGCGCCACTTCGTGTGTCAGGTAAGGGATGGCAGCGAGAGATAATTATAATCAGATCTAATTAGTAATTATAACAGATCCCGACTAGAAATTGTTTTCAGTTAAATATTCCCCAAGAGGTGCTAATGGTCTCCGGGGCATGCCAAAAGCCAGAGGCTCGAGGGAGGGGGTTCAGGAGAAGCAGGCAGCCCTGCGCCCCATGACTTTCATCTCCTGACCTCTGGGAAGCAAAGGAGATGCAGAGCAAGGAACTCGTGGCTTGGGACCAGAGCGTCGGGCTGTGTGGGCAGAGCCGGGCAGACAGCCAGGTGTGCTGGCCCCGCTAGGAGCCCCAGCCCCTCGCGGACCTGAGTCCAGGTCTTTCGTCTGCACAGCTCTCCGCAGGGGCCCTCAGCAAATGCTAGTTATTCAACCGCTTGATTCAGAGGCCTGGAGACTTCTGGATTGCTAGAGAAATAGCACATTGCTTAGGCAGCATGGGATATTGGCTGCTAGATTCATTGCGGGATCAAATGGGCTTAAAGGCTATACAAAGGATCTCCCAGTCCGTAGGAGAGTAGGGACCCTCCAACCCTCTGGAAGGCCACTGCCACAGGAATGCCCTCTTTCCCTTTTCTGCAGTCCTGGGACTGAACCCCAAGACTTACTCTTTTCTGTCCTGCTTCTAATGAACATTTCTGCAGTCTACAAGCTGCCTATTAAACAGGAGCTAATAATCAATACTTCTGCACCTTTAGCTTCGCGCCCTGTGCCCCTTACAGCTCCCTTCCAGGGGCCAGCAGCTCAGGCGAGGCCCTTCTCAGCCACCTACAGTGGATCCCGACTGCCCAGAAGCAGGTTCAAATCCATCAGAGTGGCTCAAGGCCTGCCCTTCTGAACCCCATCCTTTGAGGGCCTACCTCACTGCACTTCTCAGGTGTCCCACTTCAGACCCCATGGGTGGTCTCACGGCTCTCTCTGTGCCTTTGCTCAAGTTACTATGCTCTACTTCCATCATCCAGGTACTGAAATCCTGCTCGTCCTACCAAGGGAGCGTGGAGTAGACATACCCCTTGCGAAGTTTCCTAGATTTCTTCAGGGGAAGCAACCTCTCTCTCAGTATTTCGCTTGCATATTCAAGCACTTCTGTTGCTCTGCCCTGCAGCAGTGGGCCTTCATATGTGGTGGTAAGTCCTCTCCCTCCCTTGCTGATAAAGCCTTGATGGTCGCAGAAGGCACTTGACTCTGCAGCTCCCCCTGGATTCGGCACAATGCTTTCACATGCTCGAGGCGATTGATAAAGAGCCAATGGGTAAAGAAGTGGATGAACCCCTGGTAGAGGGAAACCTCTGTCTACCATCAGCATTGTGCTAATACAAATGCTCTTGGAAGGTGACTCTGCTCCACTAGGTCCACGCCCTAGAATGTGCCTGCGCTGCAGATGCTCTTGAGTTCTGGCTATGATCAGGTGGAATGAGGCCAGGGACCCAGGCGTGCCCTAATCCCTCTTGCTAACTTTCCAAAGCCACTGGGGCCACTGAGCCCTAAGCGAAACCAATAAACCCGAGGCTGGTATCTGAGGTTTCGCTTCATTGGAATGAAAGTTAGGTAGCCACTTGGAGCTAACGGCAGCCATGCTGGAGACTGGACGGCGCAGGTGGCTAGGAGCTATGCCTCAGGGTTATGTGAAGGATGCACGTAGGACTCCTTGTCAGCACCTACCACAGGCGACGCTTGTTCCCCTGACGCAGGTCAGCTTAGTTAAAACCTTGGCTGTGGTTTTTTTTAAATTATTTATTTATTTATTTGTTTGCTTGTTGTGTTTGTTTGTTTCTTTATTTATTCATTTTGTGGCTGGCTCAGCCTGCCCTGGTGGTGGCTCTGGCGCAGCATGTGGTGCCGGGGATCGAACTGCAGTCCCCGCAGTTGCCTGAGCCCTCCTAAGCAGGCGCTTTAGACCACTTGAACCGTCTCGCCGGCCCCTTTTTTTTTTTTTTCAATTATTTATTTATTTATTTGTTTGCTTGTTGTGTTTGTTTGTTTCTTTATTTATTCATTTTGTTGGCTGTGTTTTTACTGCGTTCTTTTTTTGGTTTTCAGTGCCCAGGTGGCCGTGTTGATCTGCTATCTGTATTAGCCACAGTCTGAGACTAGCTGGGACGTGGCCCTGCCTGAGCATGAGGACTACTGCAGCTTGTGACCTCTGGAGGCCTTGCTGCTCATTTCTCTCACCTGAGCACCAGTTTGTGTCTGCACCAGCTTTTCTCTTCCAGGTACCTGCTCCCGGCTGCAAGGTAGCCCCTCCTGCTTTCCTGGCCTGCCTCTCTCAGCATCCTGTGGGTTTTATTTTCTTACAGGGAGCCTTGTGCCCTGGGGCGAGGCAATTTAAGTACCAGGGCACCCCTGGCAGGTTGGTTGGGCTTCCCACACTTCTCTCTGCTGCTCTGTGGACCCTGGGTGGTGGGGCTCAGACCATGGGCTGGAACAGCTGGCCCGGCTCTGGCCTGGGCACGGTTTGCCAATTAGCATCCCAGTCTGATCCTCTATTTTCACTTCTGCAAAGGTCAGGAGGGGCTGGTGTGGTCCTGGCTTCAGTTTTAGGGGTGCCCTTGAATGTGTGGGTTACCAGGAGAGGAAGGCAGGCCTGCAGGTGGCACCAAGTCTACTTTTGCCCGCCTGGGTCCTGTGAATGTGCCCCACATGGAAGGGAGCATGTTCACGTTAAGGTGCGCAGCGAGCGGCCCAGCCAGCCCCTGAAGCCACCTGGTTCAGCTCCAAGTTCTGGGCTCCTCAAGCTACTACAGCTGTTAGCCTGGAAGGACCACGAAGCCCACTCATCCACGCCAAATCGATTAATTGTTCAAATTCCACTCATGCTTCAAATCTCACCTACGCTTTCCTTCGAGGGGACCCTCACTGCCCCCCAGGCCCAGCATGTGCTGCTGGCTTCTGTTGGGCTTCAGCTCCGTGTCCTGCTTCTGTTCCTGGTTTAACCTTGTCCGTGCTTCCAGCCTGAAGGTGGGCCTCCCCTGGGCTGGGTGCGAAGGAAATAAGACAGCAGCCGAGATGCTGGAGCCTTGGCTGCCTCAAGCAGGGGAGGTGAGCAGTGGGGAACGAGAAGGGACTGCCACCAGTCACTTCCTGCAGAAGGAGGCAGCTGCCACACAGTTGGCACTAAGCCGGCAGATGCGCCCAACATCGCCAGGTCTTTGCAACAGAAGACAGAAACCTGCACTTCAATATAAAGCTCCAGAACCCTACAGAGGGACAACCATTGTGAAGAATGCCAAAGACACTCTGGGGACCCACCAGACTTGTCTGGGTGTCTTCTGTGGCCCCACCAGTTTCCAGGAGTGGCTTGTAAACAAGTTTAGCC
>PVKN010013203.1:0-20130 GCA_004027915.1 Capromys pilorides | reverse complement strand
GTGCCTCAGCATCATTTCACAAGGAGAGATATGTGAAAACTGGCCTTTACACCCATGTGTTTGTGTCATAACAATCTATTTTATTCTAATAATATTTGTTTTCAACTATTAGTTGAGCAAATGATCTGTGTGGCCAAAAATTTGCAGCTCTCTACATTCTGGCCAGAATTGTTCTTTCTGAGTCATTTGCAGGTCATGGTAAACAACATGGCTTGTTCTAGCTGAGGAGCTGGGAGCAAGAATAGCACCCATTGCATGCATCACTAGGTGCATTGAATTAGCAGCGCAGAGCTTGCTTTCTCTTTGGTGTGATGACTGACTAAGCTCAAGATGCTGGCTCTTCCGCCACTGTTGGACTCTCAGTGACTGAAGCAAGCAAAGCCCTCTGCTATCTGATGGTGGGAGCGAAAGCTGAGTAAAGACATTAACTAATTGTGTTACTGCAACATCAACTAACCTGTTTACTGGTGCACTCATTGCTTTATGTTGATGTTTGGCTGACTTTATAGCCTTATGTAATATAGACTGGTTTGTGTACTAAAATGTAGTTTTAAATATGATTCTTTCTATGTAATTAGATGCCTCTGTATTTTCAGTACAAAGGACATCATTCCCATGACGCTTCCGAGGGTGTCACTCTTGCGCAGCACAAGGTGCACAGCACGCAGCAGTGGGAACATCTACCAGTGTTAGAGAAATAGCCCCATTCCACTTAATGTTTCATTTCACTGATTTTCAGATTAAACAAAAACTCCTTGCTATCCATGATGGACACAAAAAATGAGTAAGACATTGCAAAGCATCTTACAGTTTTTACAAAACTCTTGCATCCAAAAATATTATATCATTTATAAAATACCCACAGTAATATCAGATGGATAGTTTTAATTTCACTTTACAAGCAAAGGAGCTGAAAGCCATATAGTTTAAGAACTGAATAAAATTGTAGGTTAGTAGGTGACTGAGCTGTGATCCCTGCCTCTTGACTATTCATTTGAGACTAATGCAACTGTGTCGTATTTCTTTTATCACCTTGCCTTTGAACAGGAGTTTCTCTCCATTTCTGCCTATTCTAATGATGTTTCCCACCGTGGCAAACATTTTTCCCACTAGCTCCCACTCATTTCTAGTATTTGAAGTCTGATTGTTCCAAATAACCAATATTATTCCAAATACTGCTGGTTTCCATTTTCTGCCAAGCATTGCCAGGGCAGTAGGTCTCTCTACTGGTGGGTCTATAGGTAAAGGTTATCCTCTGGGTTTGGTTAACTGGAGGTCAGCTCCTTGGTCTACTCTGAGCACCTGGGATTCTGCCCTGGTTGTCAGTTCTGGCTATGATGTTGGAGAGATGAGCAGCCTAGCGTCATGAGTAACCTTACATTCTAGGGTTGGCAAAGTAGCTCTCCTCAGAGTTTGGGAACAGTGAACACCATATCAAGCAAAGAGCCCACAATGGCTTCTCAGCTCCTCTCCCCAAAATTCCTAAGCTCTTCTATTCCTCTGAAACTGCCACATCCTTTTGCTACTGACTCCTTATTTCTTTGGCCTCTTCTGCAAATTTTTAGTTCACTTTGTCAGCTTCTTAATTAACTTTAGTTGAAAGAAATAGCTCTAATTTCTGGGTCTCAGCCACCTGAGATCTCAGTTAGACTGGAGGAAAATGACCCAAAGGCTTACACAGAGGATTTCCACAAGCAGGGCCTTCAGAGGTAACTTAGAAGTCCTGCAGCTTCTCTCTGTAATTAACATGCTACATGCCAATGATAAAACACTTCAAAAATCTCCTGCAGAGGATCTGAGATTCCAAAGTTTTCCCGAGAATCCATGCAGTGATTTTGCATCTATATATGCAGGTAAAGTGGTGTTAGAGGACTCCAGATTTATCTCCTTTTCATCACAAAAGCCACAGAAGGTGCACAAGGCACAGAGATGGGTTTTGTCCACCTCTATAAACCCATCCCCAAAGCCCCAACTCCCATGAGTCCTTCATCCTTCTCTCCCTTGAAATCTACTTGTGTGACACCCAAATCCCTCCCAGGTTAGATGTATTGATTCTTTTAAAGAACTTTATTCTGTTTCAGCTAGTCTATGCCAAATTCTCATATGAAAAGAGAATGCTTTCAAGATGTCTTCTAGAAGGTTCTGTCCTTTGGCTTCTCTCAAAAAATATCCTTAGGCTTGGAAAAAAAGAATCCATAACAGGGAAAAGATAAACTCCCTAGAGCATTTCACAGCATATCCTTGGACATTTTTTTTTTTTTTTTTACCACCCCAACACTTCCACAGCTAGGGTTAGGTGGCAGGCCTCCTAGCAATAGTCGCCTCAAGTAAGCTCTACCCCTTGAGCTTACTACCTCTTGTGTAGTTTCATGTCTCCATCTCTCATCTCCCTCACAAGGAAAAATACTACTACACATTTTCATGACCCCCTGGATGGTGCCTTCAGTGTTTTCTCATTGCAATTTCATATAGATTGGTAGGTCTATTTGATCAATGTATTTCTCCACCATTAGACTAACACAGTTTTCCTATGACTGGTGAAAAGTAGGCACTACTCAGTAACTATTGGCTGGATGCATGGAATCAATCATCGCTGCATACAGCAAGAGATAATGAGTTTAAGCTAAGGCAAGAAGGATTAGCTCAGTCCCAGCTCTGAAGCAGGACTTCCTAGCATGAAGTTCTAGCTCTAAAGCTTATTTCCTGTAAGAGTATAAGCAAATCTTTCTCTCTAGCATCATTTTTAAGTTCTAAATGGTGATAACAGTAGTATATAGTCCCCATCACTGTGATATATATATATTAATATATATAATATATATATACATATATATATATAATTTCATTTCTGACAAAGTATGGATGTTTCTCATTTCACAACCCACCTGTTTAACAACACTTCAAACTTAGAGCCATGATGTGCTAGTGACACTAACTGCCCACTGCTTAGATGTATGTCTCGGTTACTTTTCTCTCATTGCTGGGCCAAAATACCTGATGCCCAAATTAAAGAAGGATAGGTTCACTTAGCTCACAGTTTGTGGAGGTTTCAATCCATACTCAGCTGGCTCCAAGGCAGGGTGGCACATGGCAGAGGGCAGCAGTTTAGGATGGCAGAAGGTAGCAAAAGTCACAAGTGTCAAAATGGGGAGCAGTGAGCCTCCTCTGCTCCCTTGTATTGTCTGCAGCCACCACCCTAAGGCACATGCAGCCCTCACACCTCACACCATCTCTGTGCGCTCCTCTTGCACAGGCTGAAGATGTTTACAAAGTGAGGGCTCTGGCCCCCTTCTGAGTAAGGCTGGACATGCTGTAGCTGTTTCCTGAGGTGAGGGCATGAACACAAGAGGTCCAGGTTTAACAATCTACCTTTGAAATGCCTATACCCATAACCACATGAGGTTTTGGGGGACATTCAGACAAAAACCATAACAACTTATTGATAGCTTTTTTCAGGTGCCAGCACAATGGATAAACAGGCAGAAGTAAAAAGGGAAAGGGGCTTTATTATCTTTGAAGACATGGAGAGAATATGTTGAAGATGAGGGATTCTATGGGTTGGAACAAAGGGAGGCTGAGGCTTTTATGGCCTTTTGGCAGGGGTGGAACTTGGAGAAGGTGCTTAGATACACCTGGGAAACTGATTCGGGGTTTTCCCTGAGGCAGCAGCACCAGTGAATGGAAACTTCAGAGAAGAAGGGGCAAGGGGGTATTGGGGAAGAAGAGCTGTTGTTTTAAGGACTTCAGCCATATTAGATGACTACCATAGTGATCCAGCAATTTATACTAGGGCCAAAACCTATCACTTATGACCTGCATTCAGGCTTATGAGGCAGGGATGTGAGCATTTCCCCCTCCCCATGGAGGCCTCTTCCACAGCTCAGTACTGTAATTTCCGCTGATTGTAGTGTACAGAGCAGTACTTTAGTTTTGTTCTGTTACGCATCACAGTCTAATACATAAGTTATACAAACAAAAGCAAAGTCATCAGGTTAGAGTTTCTTTTGAGCATTTCTTTATTCTGCTTATATTGTAATACATACTATATACAATTCCTCATTTAACACACAACTGACCTCACAACTGAGTCACAAGAGGGGAGGTCAGTCATTAATCAGGATTATTTCTATGAGCTAACTACAGTCTGCTTATAGGTGGTGTGTGACTGAGGTACTAGTTCAGATTTTGTTTTTTGTAAGATACAAGAAGAAAGGTAGTATTTTTTTCTACACATTCAAGGAAGCAGGTCTGAGAGTTAAGGGGAAGAAGAGGTTATCTAACATAATTGTTAAGTGAAGGTCCTGGTTATATCTAGAAATGGGGCAGATTGATCACCATCATAGACAATGAATTTGTTGAAGGGATGGGGATGTAAACCATGAAGATGTCTGACAATGGGTAATGGATAGTGAGTGTCTAGAGTAAAGCGATTAAGTGGGCATCTCGGAAACAGCAGAAGTCCCTCCACACCTGGGGAAAGAGACCTGATACAAGGCACAGTCTGTGTTCATTCCCAGATTCTGAGCCCTCCAAAGAAAGAGTTGGAGTGAAGCATTAAAAAGGCTACAAAGCCTCAGGTTAAATCCTAGGAAAGTTATGAGTTGCTCCAGAACTGGTGTGTAAAATAACCTCTCTGCATTTCAGGTTCAAGTGGAAATGATAAAACTGGAATCATAAAAAGAAAAACCGGGGTTGTGAGATAGCTCTGTGGAAAATGCCTGCTTTGGCAAGTGCAAGGACCAGGGTTTGATCCCCGGTCCCACATACCTCATGGGAGAAGCTGGGCATTACTGCTACCAAGGGCGAATTCTGGGACACTCCAGTAGCTATGATGAGGTGAGCAGAAGAGGGGAGAGGGCACTCAGGCTGAGCAGGGCAGGGAGGGGGCTCTGTGGTTTCTGTACTGCTCGCCCACTGCAAGCACACTCCTCTCTCCAGTCTCCTCACAACAGCACCGTCATCTGCAGACCTCCAGCTCCACCTGAGAGGCAGCTTCAGTTAGCTCCACATCCCTCAGGCCACTGCTGGATCCCCCGCAGCCCCACACCATCTTGTCTCTGGAACGTGCACAGTCCTGCTCCGCTGTTCCCAAGCCTCCCAAGTGGGGGGGGGGGCTTACATGCTCCCCACTGTGCTTCCCACACCCTCTTCAGGCCTGGGTCATGTTGCTGTGATGTCCCCTTTCTGTTCTGAGCACTGACCTGGCCCTGTTCCTCTACTCTTGCTAACCCAACTCCACCTCAGTGGCTATGTTCAGTTCCTGCCTTGGTCGCCAGTCAATGCGGTGGCAAGAGAGACTCACAGAGAGGAAGCAGAGAGCGTGAGTTCGAATCCAGATCAGCCCATTTGTCAGTCATGAGGTCTTGGGGTCCCCTCTAAGTTTCATTGGTAAGGCAGAATTATGTCAGTGGGGGAACAGTGCAAAGACAAAGCCTGCGCACTGCGCAGCACACAGTCGGTGCTCAGCAAGCGGCGGGAGATGGGAGCAGCAGAACCCCTAGGCAAGCTCCTCCTGCTCACGGTGGGTGCCCCCCTGGACTCGGCTGTCACTCCTGTTCTGCCTCCTTTACCCCACATGTGGTGTTTGGTTTACTTCTGGTTTCTTTGCAGAGGTTCCAGACATATTCTCCTGAGGTCTCTGAATATTTGTTTGTCCTTTAAGTTCATGGGGCATTTTTTCCCTCTTTTCTTCTCTTTCTCCTTTTTTTTTTTCTTGTTCAGAACTGGCCTTGAGCCAAGGGCATTCTCTTGGCTCTCCTGAGCCAAGAGCCAAGAAATAAAACCTTTCTAGCACAGGTTTTATTTTGAAACAGAACCTTGCTAAATCTCTTAGTTGCTCAGGCTGGGCTCAAATGTTCGATTCTCCTGCCTCTACCCACCAGGGTACTGGGATTATAGGCAAGCACTCCCATGCTTGGATTTCACTGGCTTTTAAGGAAGAAAACAAGGTGAGGAGGGCTGAGCCCTGCTTTGCACTGTACTGAGGGAAGCCTGGCGACAAGCACAAATGGCATTATAGTTATTTGCATTTGCTTTAACTGCTTCACACAAAGGTGTAAGTAACTATTAGCCCCTGGAGCTCAGTGGGAAATTGCCATTTGACAAGCAGATACCCAGCAATCAAAGGAATCTGAATGTGTTTCCAAAGAAGAACCCATAATGCTTCAAGTAATGTCAAATACACCTCATTGAATATTCACTTGCTTGTAGGTCTAGAGGTCCATGCACATATATTTACATACTATTTATCATACAATTCGAAGCTTTCAAAACTCACCTTTTAATGTAATCCTATCATTGTTCCAAACTGGAGGCAGTCAGGCCAGCAACAGGGACCTCTGATTGACAGCAGAAACTTAGCCTTGACTTTTCTGTATTTTCTGGGAAGAGACTCAGTGAGCCAGACCCTAGCACAGCCCCCCTCAAAGCTTCAAAATGAAGACCTCCATGTGGCCATGGAAATCCCAAACTCCACTGGGACTCAGGTTTGTCTGGGAAGGCCACCAGCTTTCAACTCCTGGCATTTGTTTCCCACTGGCAAAGCCATCTAGCCAGAACTGACCTGCCTGGGGTATGGGCCTGGGATGTGCCCAGGAGAACTAGGGTGTGGATCCCTAGGGACCGCAGGGGTTGTGTGCTAGGAGAGGACTGGCCTGTCCCATGAAGAGCTAACCTGACCTATGTGGACTTGCTGAACAAGGAGATGAGATGGGTTTGCAATAGCTTGCCATGTGACACAAACACAAAGGCTACTATTGAGATCTTGAGGGACATTCTTAAACTTGTGTTTCATTTGATAGTTTTTTTTTTTTTTTTTGTAACTACATTTACAAGAGTACCAAATTCATTTTGATGCTTAAGACATCTTAAGATTTCATTCTTAGGCGGGGGATTGGAGGAGTGCAGTATGTCAGATTGGTATTGAAGACACAAATTAAATGCCTATGTCTTACGTAGGCTTAAATCCCAGCATCTGCACAGCACAGCAGCTGGCTGCTCAGAAGACACGTGATGGCCTGACGGACCAAGGCCTGGCTTCCACTGTGTCATGTTAGCTGATCTTGTCTCTCATACAAAGGATAGCAGAGAATGATGGGATAGGATGACAGTGTCATTAACTTTCTGCCCTGCCCTTATTTTTAGTGACCATTTCATTTATCTTTCAAACTGAAGAACTTAGGAAGAAAGGTGAGCTAGCAAGTTACAAATGATAAGACTTCATGGATCATTAACAAATAAACCTAGTTATCCATGACAAACCACACATGGCCACTCTGTTCCTCAGCAATATGTTTCTACCCAGAATTGTGACCTTTCCAGATTTCCATCTCCATCCCTTGCCCATGCCCACCCTATATCTCTCTTAGGCCTGTGCAACACCCTCTGAGTCCCTCCCCATAGGGCTGTGTGGAGACTTCCAGAATCCCAACTTGGCTGCAACCATCACTCACCTGGTGAACCAGGGTGAAGCACAGGGCACTGCACAACAGAGACGGTTCTCCCTCATCTACCCAGATGCCAGGAATCTCCTGCAGGAATAGCATGTGGACAAAACTCCACACGTGTGTGGCAAGCCCAGAGGTGATCATCCTTTTAGCCTAGAGAGGAGTCAGTGGTGTCCACAGAGCCTCACTGAGGACCTGCTGAGGCTATGGCCCATATCCGACACCAACACACACAGTGACAGGAGGAGCTGCCACCAGGCAGCCACTGAATATGTCAGTTGGGTGGAGAGAGGTCCGCCAATGCCCAGCCATAGATGGGGCAGAAGTATCTGGGAAGGAAACACCACGGGAGAGGTGGCTGTGGGCCAGAGGGATGCAGGATGGCTTCTCTGAGGTATATTTGGCATCACAAGAGGGAGGACTTTCAAAGTCAGACTAGATGGACTAAAAGTGCTCTGCCTTCAGAGCCGGGGATGACCTGATGGAGAGGTTGCTGTGCGATCCCATCCAAGAGGCAGAAAGTGAAAGGGACAGAGAAACCTGGAGGAGGTAGCACTGCCACCAGACTCCCGCTCAGAGCTGGGGTCCAAATGGGATGGACTTTGCAGGTAGCTTCGTGACAACCAAGTAAGAACAATCAATGGCAAATGGTGCCTTGCAGAGGGGGTGGAAGAGAGAGAGAGAGTGAGAGAGAGAGAGAGAGAGAGCGCCATGGAGAGCAAGCAGCAGAGGCCTGCACAGTTTGGGTCACGATGAGATACCTTAGTTATAGAACCACCTGCCTCCACTGTTTATGTGATGACACTTAAAAGTGCCATAGAGGGTAATGATGGGCACTTTAACCTGCAGCACAGAGAGCAACCATGAAGCCTTGAGCATCTGTGGCCTAGGCCCAGGAGCCAGCCTGTGTTACTGAGCAACACCATCCAGGTTAGGTAGTCCCAGTTGCTCACAAAGGCATGGCTGCAGCAAGGGTGGACTCTGGAACAAAGCTGCTGGGCCATCTTCAGTTGTAAAACTAGAATAACTTGGAAATTTACGATAAATGCTACATCACAGTGGCATCGCATGAGCGGTCCTTAGAACCTGGGTCTGCCTTGGGACACAATTTAGACAGTTGCTTAACTATGAAGGTCAAGAATCCCCAAAGTAGACCCAGCAGGTCAGCTTCGGAAAACCTGGAGGTGTAAGAGGGAAGGGGGAAGCATGTGTCCTTCCCATGTAAGCACACAGCTCAGTAGGCCACTGCTGAGCTCTCAGTGTGTGAGATCAGAGCTGAAGGTCTCACTGGTGTCCAGAGAGGACAGTGTGGGCCAGCCACCATTTGCCAGGAGGTTTCACTCTCAGCTAGGAAGTGAGGCTTTGAGAAGTCACCCAGTCTGAGGGACAAACAGGAGTGACAGGGGGACTTGGGGTGAGAGTGCACTGTTGGGCACAGGGTTACTCCAATTAACACCACATTTGCAAGCTTCCTGGCCCACCCTTCTGAAGATCCCCTCTTCCAGAGTTCTGGCTCAAATAACTCCACAGGACTTAAATGACGCAGCTATCCCCAGACATTTAAGCACAATTCAGTTTCTCTGGGATGTTTGGAGCTGGCTCTCTGGTCAAATTTCACTTTTTTTGTAAATGATTCTCCCACTTGTCTCCTAAAGTACAGGCAGTGGTAGCTTGTTCACAGAAGTGACCAAGTTCCCAGAGGGCGAAGTGCATCACCTTTCTATCCCTAGATGGACAGGCTCATACCAGCACGTTGGAAGGCAGAAGTGCCCAAAATGTTGCCTATGAGAGAGGCATTGAAGCATGAGAGAAGGGGAGGGGACAGCCGTGTCAGACCATGCCTCCCAGGTGTGGTCACAGGCACAGCAAAAAGATCCAGTGCCCCCAGAGAGGCTAAAGGAAAGAGTAGGGCAGGCAGGATGAAGGGACAATGTCACCATCCTCTGGAGCGCTTTAATCCTGAAGGAACTACACAGAAGGGTCCGCCTTGGTTCCAAGATAAGGTCAGCACCCCAATGTGAGTGGGGCCTTGGCTCTGATTCCCCAGCCAAGGCCCCCTCTGCACACCTCCCTACCCAGTATGGTAGCCCAGATCACTCAGCCCTATTTCTTGGCACGAACCCTAAATCTCCCAGGTGCCTGATAGCTGGCAAACAGTCTGGGAGCATCAGAGGAGTTCTGTCAACCTTCTTCCCAAACTGATGGGAAAAAAGATCAGGCTGAAATCTCCTCTTTCTTTGCAGGAAAACCTCGATTTTCCCTGGACGACAGGCACTAGATGCTTCTCTGCACTATCTGCGGTATCAGGCCACTGGCCACTCCTTAGGGGGTGATAGCAGGGTGGACCCAGAAGCCGACCCAGTGCACTCACATGGCCCTGTGTGCCCTTGGACTCCTGCTCTGCAGGCGGGCTTTGGGATCTGTGCAGGGAGGAGCACAGGTGCTCCCCTGGGTCTCCATGGTCCCCTCGAGTCTGTCCCCATCCCTGGCCCATGCCAGGCCTTGACCTCCACTTGACCATCTTCTCCATATTCACTCACTTACATGCTTATTAGCTGGAAAACAAGTCAGAGGAGCTCGCTCGCCAGTCCTGCTGACGTCCAGCATGGTCCCTCCCTCACCGTGAGCATCTGCTGAATGAGTAACAATACTAAGCCTCCTAGAGGAAAGGCTGATGCTTTCTCCCTGGACAGTGGGGATCTTCTTCATGAGACCCTGCTCATCACAGTGCCATAGCTTCATACGTTGAACAGGCTTGACTTTTGCAAGAAATGCAAGTTGAATTAAGTAAAATCAAATCTGAGGAAACAGAAATGCTCACAGGCATGACTTTCATGCCATAACAGGTTGAACTTTCTCAGAAAAATCCAGCCTAGAAATCAAGGGAAATAATCCCAGTCCTACTTCACCAGAGTAGTAGTGACTTACCCTAGGTAAGTCACCTTTTCTCTCTGTCGCTCCATTGTCTCATCTATAAAATTAGAGTAGAATGGGCCAGACATTTTTGTAAGATTGCTTCTGGCTTAAATATTCCATAGGGCAAAGTTGGACCTTACAAAATAAACGCTGGGTGAAAGGGACAGTACTGAACGTTCTGGTCTTTCTGGGGGCCTCTGGCCTGGGGATGGGTTGCTCCAACACAGGCTGCATGCCCCTCCTGTGAACACTATCACAGGTGCACTGAGGCTGTGCCAGCCCGGTGCCTCTGTACAGCTGGAGAAACACTGTGTGAAGAGGACAGGCAAGGGGCACCATCCAGCAGCCCAAGCAACTCCATACACAGAAAAACTCAGAAGAGAAGGTGTATCGCCTGGTTGCTGCCAATGGCAACTCAGGAAAAATGAGCTTCGCAGAGCTTGAGGCAAAATTTCCAGTGTGGCATCACCTTCCTCCTCCCAGGAAGCAGAGTACCAGTTCTCACAGCCACATCGAAAAGTCTAATCTCTGTGGGGGGAGGGAGGAGCTCTGTAGGCCCTAGAACACCAGGGTGGAATCCTTTCCTCAGATCAGGGTTGACACTTGCAATCAATACAGATTGAACAGAGTCAGGTCAGAGGAGAAGCAGGGCTCCATAGGCAGAGTTGACACCCAGGAGACAGCCATCTGCACAATGGAAACTCACATGACATGTGTACAGCTATCCAGTGGAGGCAAATTTTTACATTTTTACAGGACCATAAGGTAGGGTGAAGGAAATAGCTCAGTGGCATAAGGGCCTGCCTGGCAAGCTCAAGGTCCTGAATTCAATCTCTACTACCACAAAAGAAAGAAGAAAGAAAGAAGGAAAGAAAGAAAGAAAGAAAGAAAGAAAGAAAGAAAGAAAGAAAGAATAAATAGTCATATGGTAAATGGCAAAATACCTTCATAGTAGCCTTAATTTTGCCTCTTGCAGTTGGTTGTTTTCATACAGTTTGCCATATCTTCCCCTGAACAACTGCAGGGCCCTGAGTTTCCGGGTGATCGCTGGCATTGAAGCGTAGGCCTTGCCATAAAGGGGTGAAGGGAACTGGGTAACAATTCTCCTCCCCACAGGGCTCTCATTTCCCTCCCTGGATGCCTGCTTTTTCCAGCCACCCTGCCAGTGAGCACCCATCCCTCGCTCCCCCACCCACTCCTGCTCTCAGACAATAAGTTGTAGAGGCTCCTCAAATTCCCAGACAAGGGCCAGTAAGATAGCTCCATGGACTAAGTGCCTGCTTAGGTAAGCACAGGGGCCAAGGTTCGATCCCTGGCACTGCATGCTGCACCAGCTCTATTCCCCCTAGGCTCACTGAGCCAGCAATGAAGTACAGGTGTGATGGCGCGCACCTGTAATCCCAGCACTGGAGAGGCTGAAAACAGGAGGATCACTAGGACTCTGAGCTGGGTAGTGAGACCCTGCACAAAAAAGAAAAAAAAAGAAGTCTGGTCACACTTTACCCCTACCAACTTTCATATGCTTTCCACTGATGACTTCCCCAGAAGATATAACTATTCCAAAGACAAGGACCACATCTTGACTTCTTTCTAGAACTATACCCCATGTCCAAGCGGAAGACAAGCAAGAGGGAGCACCTGACCCCTGCCCAGGGTCGGACTCCCCTGTGAACAAATCTACCATTTTTAGAAAGGACTTGGAGCAAAGTGCCCCTGAGAAACTTGGGGTCTTCCATTGGTTTAGAATACTGCAAATCCATCCAAGTGGGGAATTCTTCAAGGGTCAGGACTCCCCTCCAGGGAGTGCTCCCAGCAGAATGCACCAAAGGGTTCTGTTTTAAAGTAAATGAAAGATTTTTTTTCTTGCATCTGTAATTGCTTAGGGCTTAGTGAGCATGAGCTTATGAATGATAAAACAATGAGCTCTGAAAGACAGGGAGCAAACACTTTGCTACCCTAACATAGTGGAGGACACGCAGCGGCAGTAGCCTTGATCTGTGATGGAGCTGCTGAAGCTGATAGATTATTTATCCAGAGAGGATGTCCTGCCAGGAGGGCAGAAGAGCTTGGCTGTGGCCACTTGATTTAATCTCCCTGAGAAGGCGGAAGTTGTGGGGAATCAATGGCAACAGAGACACATGCAGTGGGAGGCCATGAGGATGGGCACCTCACCGCAGCCTGGGGAAAGCCAGGGCACACAGGTATCTCGTCTGGTAATTGCACACAAAGGCAAACTATAGTGGCTGGAGGGAGTGCAGTGATTTCCAGAACTGCAGCAACAGGTGCATAGAGAATTGAACTGTGTGTGAGTGATAGGGGCAGGTCCTAGGCCACTGACCCCAGAAAGGGGCTAGGACAGAAGGCCTGGTGCCCAGAGCCACCTTGATCCCTTTTACAAACTTACTCTAGGGCATCGCCTCCCTTGTACACAATCAGCAGCCCCACACTTTCATTTCCTCCATTCTCTTCCTGAATGTGTATATAAATGTGCCTCTTTACGGTCTAAAGATTTCATCCATTCGAATAGAATTGGACCACCTCATCTTGAGGCAACCAGTGAAACTGAAAAGTTGGGTGCTTCTCACTGTTCCCTGTTGAAGTCTGAAAGATCAGCCCTGTGTGCTGAAAGAGGGGTTTGACTTTGTTCCATTGTGAAGGTGGCATTGCTCCCCACTCTGTCCACACTGAACACAAACACTAAAGCCACAGAAGGCTGAAAGTGAGACCGCAGTGTTTAGCCTTGGCCAGATGCCCTGCTTTTAGGCAAACTGTCAATTATAAATAGAATGCCCCTGCCACCCTTCCTCCACACTAGCGTGTAACAAAAACAACACGGCCCCGCCTCCCCAATGCTCCTATCTTCTCAGATTGTCTATAACAGTTCTTGACTGGAAATCACTTCAGGCACTCAGACCCTGGCTTGTCTGATTGTGTCCTATTTAAATCCACAGTTCCCAGACATGGATGTAGTTCATCCTCCCTTACCCACAGGGATACCCCAACACACCTAAATTTTCTGCTTGAGGTGTGAGGGTGGACCAGCAGCTCTGCTCGTTGAGGCTGTAAACAACCTGGCTTTCAATTATGCAGCAGAAAAAAGCAGTAGCAGGAATCCTCAGAGCTAATTCTAGATAAAAATACAGACAGCATTGTATCTACCATAAGTGTCTGCCACAACCACGCAGTTGCAAAGCAAACAAAGGGGTTCATTCTGAGCACAATGATCACCAGGGTGAGGTCACAGTCTGTTAAACCTGCCTTCAATGGCAAGGAGCAAACCCTTCCCTTCATCCTTGCTGCCTCCTCCCAGCATCAAGCACTGCTCCCTCCCCTGCTGCCATGCTGTGGGCTTGAAGCTTCAGGTACGATTTTCACACAGGGCTTCATCCCTATGATAATCAGACTTGCTTTTGATTGTTGGGGAGAGCTGTGTGTTCCAGAGGGTCCCAAATCTGCAGCAAAGGAGGCCAGAAATGGAGCCATAGGGAATCAGAGTGAGACTACAGGTGGGTGCCAGGGTTCCTTACCCTTTTCCTACCTGCCCTTCACACTCCACACTGACCAAGTGTCTAGTACCGTAAACCCAACAGTGGGCCACAGGGTGTCTGTGTCACACACAGCCTGAGACCAACCGAACCTACCCACCATCCCCTGGAGCCTCAGAGAGCCCCAGATGTCACCAAGCAAATCAGGAGCTTTCCAAGCTTTCTACCCTAGACAATGCATTTGCTCTAACCCCAAAACCAGAAACACCAAGCATCAGGCTAATATTTAAAATTTCAAAAACAAAATATTATCTGTAGAAACACTAACACTTGCCTTAGCCAAGTCAAATTTTATTTCCTGGGATTAAAAATGAAAAGAATGAATTATCAGAAGCTTTCTTCCAATATCTATAAAATATTTTTTTGAAGAAAGTTAAGAGAATTGTTTAAGGTGCACAGAAAATTTCACATTTGCCTTTCTTCTGGAACATTCCTGACTTACCTGCAAAGCACCAATGTCACATCCCAAAAAGAGAGATTTGGAGACATAGAACTCAGAGCAGTCTTGTCTGGATCTGGGTCTCTGAGTATCCCAGGAATACATCACAACAGCTCTTTCATCCATAAATTCAGCAATTCAATATATATCTTGAGAATATATCCAAATACACTCTCTGACTACAGTACAAAAATCTACTCACGAGCCATAAAAATAATATTTCCCCTATGCACAAATATAAGCATATGTAAAGCAAATTGGAAACACATGCAGAGGAGGGCTACAAAAATCCCTCAGGATATGGGCTATTTAAAGTCATTTTTGTTTGGGTTATCCCTCTGCTGGGTGTAGGAAACTGGCTACAAACACATCCATCTCATGGCGCTCACCATTTCAACAGCTCCTGCGTCATGGAATTTGGTACTTTTTAAAAATAGGCGACCCTTGGTGTCATGGAAACAAGAGGAGAGATGGGAGAGCTGGAGGGAGGGTAAGACAGGAGAGAGACATACTTCAGCAGAAAGGTGGGCTTGGAATACTCTGTGACATGGAGCAAGTCCCTGCGCTCAGGTGGCCACCCCTGCTCCCACCCTCCTGTCACAGGTCTGGCTGGCACTCCTTTCACAAGTCTGTTTCCCGGCTGCTGTCTAGGCAGAGCGCATACAGGGACCTCCGTAAATCCACGTTGCTCTTGGCCTTGAGGTTACATTTCTCCAGGGGGCAGCTGGCCCTGCGGGCACTGTTTGAGTGCTCCAAGGATCCCCCAGGTTTGCAGAGGGAAGCCTTGCTCCAGCTGGCCTTGCGCTGGCCTCCCGCATCCAGTCCAGGTGCCCGGCTCTGGCTACCTTGCTCTTCCTTCAGGGCCACCTGCTCCTCCTGCTCTGTCTCCCTATGGTAGAAATAGTTGAAGTTGGAGACGATGACCGGGACAGGCAGGGCAATGGTGAGGACCCCAGCGATGGCACACAGGGAGCCCACAATCTTGCCCCCCACGGTGATGGGTCTCATGTCCCCATAGCCCACAGTGGTCATGGTCACCACCGCCCACCAGAAAGCATCTGGGATGCTGGAGAAGTGAGTCCCCTGGTTGTCAGCCTCGGCAAAGTAGACGGCGCTGGAGAAGAGGATGACGCCGATGAAGAGGAAGAAGATGAGCAGCCCCAGCTCCCGCATGGAGGCCTGCAAGGTCTTGCCCAGGATCTGCAGCCCCTTGGAGTGGCGGGACAGCTTGAAGATGCGGAACACTCGGACCAGGCGGATCACCCTGAGGATGGCCAGGGACATGGCCTGCTGCCCGTTCTGGCCGCCCCCTACCCCACCCCCTGGCTCTTGCTCGGCCAGTTCCGTGCCCAGGGTAATAAAGTAAGGGAAGATGGCTACAATGTCGATGATGTTCATGATGTTCCGGGAGAACTCGGCCTTGCTGGGACAGGCGAAGAACCGCACAAGCAGCTCAAAGGTGAACCAGATGACACACGTGGTCTCCACAATGAAGAAAGGGTCTGCCAGGGTTCTGGGCAGAAGGGGTGCCACGGTGGGGCCGTAGATCGGTGCCACAGCCCCGCTGCCATTGATCCCAGGGGCAGACACAGGAGGCTGGTGGGGAACTGGGGGCTGGCGGAGCAGCTCTCGCTCATCTCGGAACTCAGGCAGCGTCTCCAGACAGAAGGTGACGATGGAGATGAGAATAACCAAGACTGAAACAATGGCGATGGCTCGCGCAGACCCTGAGCTCTCCGGGTACTCGAAGATGAGCCACACCTGGCGCTGGAACTCATTTCGGGGAAGTGGTTTCTGTTCTTCTTTAAGGAAGCCCTCATCCTCGCGGAAGCGCTCCAAGGCCTCCTCCCCCAGCTGGTAGAAGCGTATCTCATCCACGAAAACGTCCATGGAGACGTTGACCGGCCTGCGCAGGCGGCCCCCGGACTGGTAGTAGTAGAGGATGGCATCGAAGCTGGGCCGGTTCCGGTCGAAGAAGTACTCGTTGCGAAGCGGGTCAAAGTAGCGCAGGCGCTTGGCTGGGTCCCCCAGGAGTGTGTTGGGGAACTGCGCCAGGGTACCCAGCTGTGTCTCAAAGCGCAGCCCAGAGATGTTGATGAGGACACGCTGGTGGTGCAGGGCCCCGGCGCCCCGAGCCTGGTCCTCCAGCATGCCTACGACCGGGTTGTCCTCTCCGTCTTCCTCCTCCTGCTCCTCTGGAGACCGCTGTCCAGGCTGTGGCAGCTCCGGAGACAGAGGAGGAAGCCGGGGCAGCGGGTCTGCGCCCCTCCTTACGTCCCTGGGTCCAGGGTCCTGGGGTGAACTGCCCAGCGCAGCCGTCGGGGGGCACGGAAGTGCTCCAGCAGTAGTCTGCCCGCAGCCTGCAGGGGCCTCGCCTGCTCCTCGCACAGTCATGGCCCCGCCGTTCTCCAGGGCCACCAGGGCGATCTCCATAGTCTGGGGGCTGGGGGCATGCTGCACTCCGGGGGCTCAGCGCCCCACTCCTCTGCTCCTCTCCCGCCGCCACTGGCCTAAGTCGGGCAGGCAAGGGCTGCTGGCATGCTGGGTCCTGACGTCAGGCTGCAGCCGCCTTGCTCTCTGCCTCTCCGGGTTCTGGCAGCCGTTACCAAGCAGCCAAAAAGCCTCCTTCCCGCAGATGCAACCTTCTTCAGCTGCCCTTCTCCAGCGCCGCTCGGCCTCCGCCCACCGCGCCTCTCGTCTCCGCCTCCTGGTCGCCCCTCCCGGGTGCGGTGCGAGTGTCTCCCGCGAGGGCGCAGCTGGCGACCAGGACTCGGGGAGGGAGAGGCCCTGAAGGCTGTGGTCCAGCGGAAGGAGTGAGGGAGGAAGCCGCGAGGAGAGAGGAACAGGTTGTACCCGGTGTGCTGAAACTCCCCGGGCAACCAGAGGAACACTGGGCTGAGTTTTCAGATCACCTGGGAATCCGCTGAAAGCCACGGACTCCAGGGAGAGCAAATTGCCAGCGCTGCAGGGGGAGGCTTTGAATGGAGTCAGAGCCTGAGAGGCACTGGCAACAGCCCTTTGGACGCTTGTTCTTTGGAGAGATAAAACTAGCTCTGCTTAGGCAGAATTACAAGGGTAGGGCAGGGGGACCAATGGAATGTGTATAAGGATTAATTTGGGTCATTTGCAGGAAAACAATGAATCTTGAGATTGTAATCCTAATAAGTGAAATAAGTCAGGGCATATAGGTCACATCGTTTCTCTAATATGCAAACTAAAAGAGAGATGACAGGATGTGGAGATGGATTTTGTGACAATAGAAAGGAGTTTGGGGAAGGCAAGACAGGGAGGGTCGCAAGGAAAGAAGAGGGGAGTAAAAATGACCAAGATTCATTATGTGCGTGTTATGAATTCCCCGTGAGGAATGTAATTATGCATCACAAACATATACTATGAAAATATTGCAATTATATTTCGGAATCTAATATTGCTATAAAGAAAAAAATATTAATCCTATACAGAAAAGAAATATATATGTATGGAAAAAGAGAGGGGGAGAGCAAGAGATGGGGAGAAAAACAAAAGTATCTTCTTCCCATCTTTCTACAAACTCTCCAGGAGTAAAGGGGCTGAAACCCTGCAGCACACCCCTGCCCTTGACCTGGGAAAGCCCCTGATCCCACCCAGGGGCAGCTCCAGCCAAGCCTCTGTGGGTGTGCTGCTGTCTGGGGTTGTAACCCCCAGACAGAGGACACCTAGGCCCTACTCGCCAAATTCTATTTCAAAATCTCTAGCAGGGACAGGGAGGAGGAATTTAAAAATCCTGCTGAAGGCTGACCCTCCTGATGAAGCCCGGCACTGGCAAGGCAGGGAAGCTTGTGTAGGAGTTGGGGTGGAGAGGTGGCTTATGGGAGGGATTTATTTTGCTTTGCGTGTACCAGTCCATTTCCAGGACTTTCCAAATGTTGGTTTGTGCATTCCTACAGCAAGCTATTTCATAGACGCAGTTATTATTCCCGTTTTATAATAAGAAAACTAAAGCAGAGAGACTGACTTCATTTGACTCAGGTAACGCAAGGAAAAAGGACGAAAGCTGGGATCCAAACCAAGCCCTCAGGTGAAGAAGGCCTTGCTGCCTGACACTCCTCCCTGCTGTAGAAATTCTCAGTCCCCTGTCCAGGTGTAAGTGCCTCTCCTTCACCCCAGGGTCAGGCCTGAGAGCACCAGGTTTCTATTGCAGGAGCTGAGATAACATACTGCTCTTTTGGCCCAGAAGGGGGAATGTCTTCCCTGCCCCTACCCCCACCCTTGCCCTTGCTCTGGCAGGGTTTTAGAGGGTATCAGTGACAAGGGGAATGGCGTCTAAGGCAAGTCTGACAGTTACAGACACAACTCCCATTGTTTTTTCTTAGTGTTGAATCACTATAAAGTGGCTGTAGTTTTGGAGGTCTGATTGTATTGTTTATTTTTGTCTCTCAATGCGCTTAGGATTTACATATGTGGATGTCACGGTCTCTCGTGCATGAAGAGACCCACCCATAAGTGATGACCAAGGTGCTTAGCTCTGGGGACCCAAATGTTTGCTGGAGTAATGTGTAGGCATAGAAGACGTGTCAGGATTGGAGAAGCATGTGTGCAGGCTGCTTTCAAGGGCTGTGCACGTAGGGCTGCTGTGAACTCTGCCGGTAAATGTTTTCCTTGTGTGCCGCATTTTGACATGATTGGCTGTCTGATAGATGTGCAGGAATGAGGAAGGAGCAAGAATATTGAAGTCAGTGTGGCAAGGCCTCGCTGGCCAACTTCAGGCATTTGTACTCCTGCCAGCACTCCTGCTCTCCCATCTCCACTCCATTCTTACCACGCTTTGTTTTTGTTTTGCTTTGATTTGGTTTTTGCATGCTGAGGGGTAGAACTTAGGGTGTATGCAAGTGCTGTCCACTGATGTCCACTCCCAGCTCCTCATCTTTGGTGACACTGAGATTCTCCTCAGGCTCAGCTGATCCCTGCTGAGCTCCTGGTGGGTGAGATTAGAGACCCCAACCACCAGACCTGTTTACTGGTGCATGAACTTTGTAGTGCAAGGTGCTGTGTTAGTTCTCATGAGCTCCCCTGGGGAGTTCCCAGGGGTTGTTTTCCAGGAACCCCTGGGAGGACCACTCCCTGAAGAGCAGAAACAGAACATAAACAGTCCTAGAAAAGCACAGATACTCTGCTTTTTTCAGTGTGCTATTTCCTTAAGTCTGCTTCCTGAGACCTGTGCTCTCCAAGGTTTCTTGCAAAATTACCTTCAGAGGTCATGTGTGATGGCCATGGAGATAAACTGCTCGGTTCTGTCTTAAACAGAGAAGCTGGTTCTCAGTGACAAGAATGCCCTTAGCTGACAGCCTCCGCTGACCCCAGCTTGAGGTTCCGCAGCCCCTTTCCTGCAGAGAAGTACTCTGTAAGGTCCCTGTCACAGCCTGAGACTCTCCCTGTCTAGCCCTTCTCTCTTTTCTTTCACAAGTGTCAGATAAGCACTGGTTTCTGAATGCTTTCCTGGATGAGTTTTGCTTTCTTTCCCTTTTGTCTTTTATCATCTTCCAATAAATCCATGGCATTCCTAACTTCATCTGTGTTTTCTTCGCAGAGGAGCTGAGACCTGCCATCCTCTCTCCCTATCTAGTACTAGGTGCCATTGAAGCAATCCCTCTGTGGGTTCCATCACCCAAATATTCCATGAAAAAAAGGATCTGATTTGGCTTGGGTCTTGGATCGCCTTCCAACAAGTTGCCAGGTAAAGCTGAGCAGCACCCTTATCTCACACAAGGTCCAAAGGCTTCCTTTCAAGGAATTATTTGCAACACCT